>BSBK01008139.1:600000-847500 GCA_027943335.1 Chamaecyparis obtusa
GAATAAAGCTTTCTTGATTCAAGCGTTGTAGAGCTCCTCGCGCCCTTTCCGAAATGGGGTTACAATAGTCAATCGGGTCAACTGGTGATGACTTATGGTCTTCGGAAGTTGGGTCACCTGAAATGGCGGAAAATGATTTTTCTTCAAAATTTCTGTTCGGGTTTCAAAAGTTATTTTGAGCCGACTATGATGTAATAAAATGTAAAATAAAATAATTCTAAGTTTGGTCGGCCTTATTGGCTAAAATTCTGGAACCTTCCCAGGCGGTGGATAATTGCCTATATAAGGAAGGCTGTATTATTGTCTTAGGCAGTTGGGAATAGTTCAGAATAGTTCTGGGGTAGTAGATCTGGGTAATAGTTCAAGGCTTTGTCCTACAGAATATTGTAAGGGAATGCCCATGTGGCTTTGCATATTGTGATTCTGAAAGTTTGTAATTCCACATTTGTGGAGATAATAAGAAGCCAATTTTCTGTTCTTGCATATTGTTGTTGTTTCTCTTTTTCTGTTATGTGTTTGTGGTATTAAGGGGAGCACCCTTCATCACATAGGCAGTATAGAACAAGTATGGAATGATGATCTCCACCATAATAGATCTAGAAATTGATTTTGATGTTAGAGTTATCTCACACAAATTCTACCAATCCAATCGGTTGGACAGCGTCCCCTGTATGGCAGTGGACCAGGCATGGAAAATCATTAAGAAAGGACACACATAATCTCTTATCGAGCTCCAGCTGTCTCAACTTGCCAAGAACCTTAACTCAATCTAGACTACAAAGAATTCAATTTGTAAGTTTGGCTCTTTGCTAATCTGTGTATTCTTTTACATACAAAAGTGTTTTCCTACTCGTGGAGGTGTGATATGGGACAAGAAGAGACCCATTACTGTTCAAATCAGTGAGCTCATAGGTCAGATAGGAGATAGTTTTAATGGTGTAATGGATAACTATTTTGTTGAATTCAAAAAGAAAATGAGAAATAGGGGTAGAGTCCCTATGTCATTAGTTGAAAAGTACAGGAAGGATATATTTTTCTAGTTGACACAGACTTCACCTATGCATAAGAAGTCTTGCCTATGGCTTCATGGCTAATGTCATTGCCCTATGAAGTAAATATAGATGAAGCTACTACTGCTATTACAACCCTCTTAGCTAAAGAAATTGATAGTAAATCACCCTACTTTGGAACATACAATGAAGCCAAATCTAAAATCACTATGGGGTTCATGGCTGCAACTGTAGAAAGAAAGAGAAAGAAAATAGTAAAGAATTTGAAGAAATATGTGGAAGAAATGGAAAAGGATGCACCACTAGAATTAACCCAAGGATGAGGAGAATATGAACAAAGTGACTCTAGTGACAATGAAGAAGAAGAAGAGGATCAAGTAGAAAAGAAGAAAGGTAAGAAGCCAGTGATTTTTGAGCCCCCAACCAAAAAAAGAATACTGAAACCTAAAGTGTCATCGACACCTATGCTGAGGCCTAGAACAAGGGGAGATTCTTCTGAGACTCCAAATAAATCCTTTGCATCTGATAAATGAAAACTTGTATAGCCTAAGGCTGTGCCGAGAAAGGTTAACAAGAGGCCTAGAAGGAAACTTGTTTTGGAACAAGAAGATGATGAGGAAACTGAAAGTGATGAAGAAGTGAAGAAGAAGGTTGTATTGTAGGATGTCAAACCTACTATGGATGACATATGTCACAAGATCACAAACTTTGTAGGAGTGGAAGACTTGAACGGATTAAAGTTTGGAAACCTTAGTATAGGAGACAAAGAAAAGGTTGAAGATGCTATTTTTGAAATTCTTTTCATTTTCAAGATGTTACCTATTCAGTTGGAGAACTGAATCCCTAAGGAGTTAAGCAACAAGGTTGCACAAAAATGGGAATATGCTCTTAATACAGAAAAAAAAATTAGAGAGAGCAACCTAGCACAAGTGGAATCAAGTCTCACCCTTGGAAACATTAGAAAATTTGTGGAACAACACCAAGAAAAATTTGACCCTAAGCTTAGAGCTTATTTAATCCTTCAACACAAGGTTGATGATGTTGTACAGGAAAGTATCAAGATTTGGAAGATAGTGTTTGGTTTGTTGACTGACAAAGATGAAGATAAAGGTGCTAGTACATCCAAGGATTTCAAGCCTACAATAGAACTAAATGTAATGGAATCACCCATTTTGGATACTGAAGCTCCTCAAGTAGAGGAAATTCAGAAGGTATCAAAAGTACACATTGTTGATATAATGAAGGATACCTCAATCAAGAATTAGGTATTGAATGAGGAGGATATATAGGTCAAGGAAGAAAAAGACACATCTTTGCCAGGCAGTAATACCATACTTTTGCAAGTCAAAGCTTATCTAAAAATTGATGTGACGTCAATTGTTAACACTACCCCTGCAAAACCTATAGTTGTTACAATTGACATGTTAGTCGGTACAAGCACTACCAAGGAACAAGATAAGTTGGCACCAGCAAATCAACCCACATCTGTTGAAGAGTTACAACAAGATAAAGAAGAGAAGTTTGAATTAAAAGCTAATAGTCCTCATGTGGAGGATAATGGAACATAAGAAAAAGAAGTAAAAGAAAAAGCTATTGAGGTACAAGAGCCTATAGAACAAGAGGCAATACAAGCTCTTGTACAGATGCCGAGTGGGAGCACACCAAAGAAGGCACTGAAGAAGAAAATGGAAGTCTTTTCCCTAGAGGTAACCATTGATGAAGTTATTGTTATTCCTAAGTGGGATTCTGATAACTTATCTTATGAGAAAATGCAAATATTGAAAGATTTATTGACAAGGAAAAGCAGACAGGAAGAACTGAGAAGAGAACATCAGCAGAAGTAGGTTCTGTATGAAATTAAAGACATATTTAATGATGTTTTTGAGTTTTCAAATGTAAATAGTTCCACTCCCATATTGGAACAACTTGTACATATTATTCACAAAGTAAATAATGAAGCAAGTAGCACCAATGATAAGCTGTTTGAGTGGTCAGAAAGAAATTTTGAGACCAAGATGCTGGAAAAAGTATCTATCGAGATTGCAGTAAAACAAGTCACACTTTCCACTTTGGTAACAAAGACCAAAGAAGTAGTTGTGAATGCACACTCTCTACTTACAAAACTTTTCAATGTAGAATAGTTCACTGAGTATAACCAAAGACTAGTTGATCAACTACAGCAAGAACTCAAATCCACCAATCAGTCCTTAAGCGTGGATGCAGAAAATAGTTCCAAACATTATGCCAAGATCATGTATACACAAGGAAGCATAGCCGAACTGATGGCTAATGATGGAAAGATAAGATCTCATCTAATTTCTATGGAAACAATTTTAACACCTCACCTGGAGGCCATATAGAGAAAGTTGGTCAAGGCTAAGGACTTAACCCAAAGGGATCCAAATTTGTTTACAGCCGAGAGCCTAATCAATCTAGCTGTCGAGCTAGAAGTGCAGTCAAAAGTTTTAACTGTTGCTACCAGAGGATGGGAAACTACACTACACATGGTTATGATGTTGGATAAACTATTTCTGGAGAAATACTTTTAGATCCGCACTCTAGAAGAGATTCGTCAAGTCAAAAATAAGGGGGAAATCAAATGACATGACATGACAAAGGGAAGGTAACAAAATTTTGAATGTATATATATCTTAGGGGGAGTATTCTGCTAATACTATGTACTTTTGTAAATATAAGTGTAATGTCATGACAAAGTGTTTTTTTCGACTAATGTCAAAGGGGGAGATTGTAGATCTCTGTAGTTTTGCTGACTATTAGTGACCCACACTTAGTCATTTATCTAGGAAATGATGGTCAGTCATCACTGCGACTAAGTCATTATGTAAATGTTGAATAATGTAATGTATACTTATGGAGAAGTAGTATTGCCGAGTAAACTTATGGTCACTGTATTTTTGTATTATGTTGAGTCTAGTTTTGTTGATTCATATATGCAATGATTACTGAGTGACAAAGATATCAACATATGCTGAGTACAGTGAATGTCGAGTATCAGGATCTTCATTTGCCGAGTTAGCCAGGAATGACATATGAGATTTTTATGGCACAGTGATCAAGGTAAATCATTTTGGGCGACATTCAAGTTTTGTATTTTGTTTGTTGAGGTAATTACAAAGGTGATTATGCATCTATTTTGTAATCATTGATACCTATGTAATACTTAGAGACAATCAAAAATTAGTAAGGCTTAAGCGTCAAAAGGAAGTAATCTAAACTGTAGATTTTGAATCATGAAGATGTTTTGTTGATTATATAAGGTTAAGATCTAAACCCTAAAATGTGCAAGAGTGAAAGATAGCGAATGCAAAGGGAATGATAAAAGAGGCACATTTAGTGAAGTGAAGCATTCAGATAGAATTTGACTAAGCTAAGAAGTGAAAGGACATCATAGAGATAAATCTGATAGAAGAGATCAATACAATATAGTAAAGAGAAGATCTGTAATCTGCATATAGTGCAAACTAAAAGATTGGGTACTGAGACATTCTAACTAGTGTATCATGGTAAATCTCTTAACCGAGTAGTCCTAACAGACTTTTTGTTGGAAATATAAGTGGGAAAGTAATACTGAGAGGGGGGGGTGAATCAGATATTACCTACTTTTTATCTTTTTGAACTGATCAAACTTTATACATGATAAAACAAAAGTTAATCATTCTAAGCAAAAAAACATATAAAGCAGCATATATGAAACTACTCATAACACCAAAATTTTGGTAACCCAGAAACCCTTGAAAGGTAAAACTGGGGTGGGGATGACACCCACAAATCTTCACTACAACAGTAATAAGTTTTTCTTGTTAAGGCTTACAACATGTGATCAAATCATGATCTACCCTATGAAAGGTCTTCTTTGTCAAAAGATAAAAGACTTGTATACTCTACCTTGTTAAAGGATTTATAAACTTACAATAAAGTAAGCACTCGGTAAAGAGATTTACAAAAAGTCTGCTAAGACTACTCAGTTAAGAGATTTACCCTGATACACTGGTCAAAATGTCTTAGTTCTTGATCTTTGAGTTTGCACTAATATGCAGATTACAGATCTCCTCTTTACTTTATATTTTGATCTCTTCTATCTGATCTTTCTTGATTCTGTCCTTTCATTGCTTAGCTCGGTCACTGAACTCTGTCTGAATACTTTGCTATTCTAAATATACTTCTCTAATCATTTACTCATACTAATTCAATCTTATCTCTCTGATTCACACACTTATCTCTGATCTAGATCTTGCCCTTATATAACAACAAAAACATTTTACTGCTTCAAGATCTACGGTTCAAATTTATTTCTATTGCCACCTAAACTATACAATTTTTTGATTGGCTCTAGGTTTACATAGGGATCAATGATAACAATATAGATGCATAATTACCTCTATAATTACCTCAATACAAAATATTATTATCACCAAAAATGGTTTACCTCAATCATTGTGCCATTCCAAACTTGTATGTCAATTCTGGCTAACTCGGCAAAGGTTATTCCTGGCACTCGGCATTAACTATACTCGGCATCCTTCTCTGTCACTCGATAATCATTGATATATGTAACTCGGCAATAACTATACTCTCGGCATATTACAAACATAGTGACCATGACTTTACTCAACAATACTACTGCTCGATAAGTATACAATAAAAAACTTGGCCTTTACAAAATGACTCGGTCGCAGTGATGACCGACCATCATTGCCTAGATATATGACTAAGTGTGAAAAACTAATGGTCAACAAAAACTATAGAGATATACACTTTTTATAATCTCTTAACTAAGTGCTTACTTTGTTTTAAATTTCAAATCCTTTAGCACGGTAGACTATAGAAGTATTTTAGCTCTTAACAGGGCAGACCCCTCACAGGGTAGATCATGTTTTGATCAAATTTTATAAGCCCTAATAGGAAAATTTATTACTGTAGTAGTGAAGAATTGTGGGTGTCATCCCCACCCCAGTTTTACCTTTCAAGGGTTTATGGCTAACCAAAATTACTGTGTTATGAGTACTTTCATGGATGCTACTTAGTATGTTAGTTATTTTGTTATGATCAAGTATTATTGATGCTAGGAAAATGTTGTATTCATATCAAAATGAATTAGTAGGTGATATCTGATTCAACCCCCCCCCCCCTCTCAGTATCACATTTCCCAATTATATTTCCAACACCATGTCACTGTGCAAGATCCTCATCAAAGGGGTTAAATTTCCTGTATATGTTAATCATTTATCTTAAGTTAGCTAAAAATTACATGATACATATTCTACAAATAACGTAGAAGACAACATGAGTAATATGAAAGATCATAAACATGAACAAATCACCTTTACCTTATATATGGAATGCAAGATTATCAACAGAAGGGGTGACGATGTGTGTAGTCAATTACCTTTTTACAAAAAGGGTGACAATAAAACAAAATATATACATGTATCAACAGAAAATAATTCCATTTAAGTATGTCAGGCATAAAGTACTACATTTAGATTTGACAAATATGCATATTTGACCAAGCATTACTGGGAGCTTGACCCAGCAGCAAATGGACTTGTGATATGATTTTCACAATAGTACATGTGTTTTTGGGTAAGCTCCCAGTAGTGCTTAGTAAAATATTCATGTTCACAATAGTACATGTGCATATAAGAGTCAATTAGAGAAGGTATATGCACAAGTGACAAACATGCAAATTTATCGCCCAAGCATTACTAGGAGCTAGACCCTGCAAAAAATGGACTTGTGATGATTTTTCACAATAGTACATGTGTTGCAAGGTAAGCTCCTAGTAGTGCTTACACAAATCTATATGTTCATCACCTGTGCATATAAAATGGCTCTAATGGAAGATATTGTCACTGAACAACCATTTTGTCAACTCTAATTTTCTGAAGAAAGAGGGACATTTATCATAGCCATAGAAACATGGCTATTTTTAAATGGAATACACCAAGGAGTACCATCAGAAATATTGACCATTTACAATCATGAACAGTAAACCTAAATCAAATAGCTCATCTTTTTATCATCATGTGTAGTCTCTGTGTATATGAAAAATGAATGAAATATCAAGCTGAAATAAAATAGTGAACAAAAATTCAAATTCAAGGCCCAATTTATCAAGAGCAACAAACAATGGGAACTTCATGACAATCAAAAAAAGAAACATTCTTTGTCAACAATGTTCAAAATCCTATCACCAAGCACAAACATAGGAAATAAAAAAGGGACAAAAGACAAAAAATAAGAAAAATCATTAGGACTATGGAAAAATCATTAAGACTATAGAAAATCAAGTTCTAGAAATGGATGGTTATGATGCTTTGCCATTACAACAATTGAGCATTCATCATTTGGTACTTCTTGGTGTATTCCATTTAAGTATGTCAGGCACAAAGTATTCCATTTACATTTGACAAACATGCAGATTTGACCAAGCATTACTAGGAACTAGACCCAGCAACAAATGGACTTGTGATGATTTTCACAATAGTACATGTGTTGTTGGGTCAACTCCTAGTAGTGCTTAGGAAAATCTGCATGTTCATCACCTATTTCTTTGAAAAGTTTCCAAATTCTGAGAAGAGGTATGAGTGGAGACCAAAGAAGGGATATTTGTGAAGGTTTCATAGAGCTACATTATAGGCTTATTGAACATTTTCATGTTGCAATTCCTCTCGTAACTTCTTCTCCACTGTGATTTTTATTATTTTTTGAATTGTTTTCATATTTTTTAATATAATAATTTATTTTTATTGATTTATTTATTTTTATATAAATTTATATTGAAAATCATAAAAAAAAAAATTAATGTTGTAATTTCTCCTCTCCGGCATCCTGATGATGGATCATGTAGTATGATCTGAAATGTTGATGGAAAAAATTCACTACACAATCGAATCCAAAGTCTGATACGAACATTAATATGGATTGTGGAAATATAATAGATCTGATGTTATAATTTTTCAATTTTTTTAATAAGGTTAATTTTTAATTTTTTTTAATTTTATATTGAAAATCATAATGAAGTCATAAACAACAAAAAAGTTCATGAGTTTATCAAAATATGTCCAATGTATCTACTTGAAATTCTAAAAAAAATTCAGTATCTACAATAGCCCTCTGTTAACCACATTTACGCATATGGTCCCAACAAAGTAGTGCACAAACTACACAAACAAGGCATCACAGAAACATGATTTCTTCTTTTTCCATTGAAGCAATCTTAGCGTCCCTAGCTGCCTCTCAAGCCTTGCACAAGTTACACTCATTTCCTACATCAGGTATAGATGTAGATGGGGTAGATGTAAATGTGGCTTCGTCGACCCACCGAAAGTATTGACATCCACTATTTCCTTGGAATACCAAATGTACATCACTTCTTCCTAAAATGATTAGTTGTCACATTATTTTTAAACATAAAATATAATTACATATCCAGACCTTTTTCCTATTTAGGTAACCCCAAAATTGATGCCTAGGATTACTTGTTGTGTGTGACATCTTCAACATGCATGGGCCAACACCACATTAAAACATAGGTACATTGACCGAAGTCATCGACGCTATTTCAACAAATATTGCATTGGCATTATTTTGTTCATTCATACTAATTATAATTGCAATAAAAAGAAACATACTAATGTAGACTTGTACATTTTTTGGCTAAGTCAATGTCTTTCATTTAAATCACTAGACACTCAAAACTAAATGACAAACCAAAGACAACCATACAATAAAAATCAATTACTAAGGAACCACGGATAATTATAATTGCAATAAAAAGTAACATTCTAATGTAGACAAAATCTCAAATCAGATTGCAACATGAGAATGTTCAACAAGCCTGCTACTTTTATTTTCATTTTTACAATTCCTCTCATAACTTCTTCTCTACTTCATATCTTTCATAACTATTTGTCAAGGTTTCAACTTGACAACAATCTTTGGTTTATTTTGTTGACAATTAGTTTAGACTGTTTAGGAATAGTTAAAAAAATAGTTAGTTGGTGTTTCAAATTTTATTTGTATGGACTGTGTCTATTTGGAAGCAATAAAAAACTGATTTCTGGCAATTTTTTGAAGTTTCCTTGATTTGATATAAACCATAAGCTTGGTTATGGTTGCATGATAGGTTTTAAGACATATTATATCAAGTTTGGACCTCTGTAGCTTTATTTTATTGATTTTAGAGTTGACTGTCCTATAGAAGTTCACAAATTTACTTTGGTTTCCACCATGGATTTGTAAGATTCATCCCCATTTTTTACATACTATAACTTGGGGATGGATCCACATTTGTAACATGTATTTCTAACATGAATAATGTAGAAACAAGAGAAATTTTACAGTGATTAATGTTGGAGAGCCGAATGGATAGTATTGGAGGGTTACGTGCATTGGTGCATGGTTAATGTAGTAGGAGTTTGAGCCATTAGAGTGGGTATTTTTGTGGTTGAATCCACTTATTTATGGCCTAAGGATGGTGAATCATGACTTTATTTTAAAGTATAGCATTGGGAGGTCATACATTCACCAAGCCCTAGATTATAGGGGTTTTAGAGGGGAAAATTAGGGCTTTTGCATATGGAGAGGTCTTAGGACCAAATTGGTTGTACAATCCATGGTTTTGGAGCATTTGGTAACTCTCCTAAAAGTCTCAAGGCTTGGGATGAAGAACTATTAGGGGTTTCTTTGTATAAAGAGTCAAATTAGCCCTCCTAGTTTAGGTACAGTGTCAGATTTGAGAGGATTGGTACAAAGAACCTATGGTTGATTTTTGGGTATGTGGTCAAGCTTCTAAAAGGGTATTGGAATATGTGATTGGTTTTCATACTTATTTGGGAAAGTTTTGAGAAAATATTTGAAAATCCTCACTGATGTACTGGTAGGACTGTGCCAAACTGGGCAGTTTGGAGAAGAGGGATAGATTACTGGCAAGAAGGAGTCTACATATTTTTGTGAAGATGAATGAAGCATGTTGAGATCCTTAGGAAGTTAGGATCACCTTGTAAACAAGGTCCATGTGTTTGGTTGATGAACCCTATTGGTTGAGGGGTGCACTTGTATGGAGCATGAAGTAGGATTGACTAGTTTTGTTTTGTTTTAAGTATATTATCAAATATATTAATATATGGACCTTTCACTCTGCTAGGGTTTCATGCATATAGCTTCCTTTCTATGTCTTTTCTCTAAGTTTTCCATCTATCATACCGCATTTACTACAGGATTTTTGCATTAGGCTTAGCCTTTAGTATGGCTCCAGCCAACTTTGACCCAGCAGTTGATGCTGGTGCACGAGTTGAAACTTTGGACAGCCATGGTGCCTCCTCTAAAAAAACATCCTCGTAAGTTCATCCTGAAGGTCTTTCATGAGGTAACCATGATATTGTTCTTAATCTGCAAGAATTTTATTATGCATGTGAATGGTTAGAAAAGCATACTCTGATTGGATATTTTGTGGGTTGAACTCCTCCTGAAAGTATCCTTAAAGATTGGGTAAACAAGATTTGGACCCCTCATGGGGTCTGCCTTGACAATGTGCAAAACCTTACCAAAGGTTTTTTTCTTTTTCATTTCTCTAACCCTTCCCAAGAGGAAGTTGTTTTTAGCCACGGGCCTTGGATGGTTAGGTCATTCCTACATGTTTTCCAGAGATGGTCTCAAGACTTCACTATCTCGGATGATAAGAAACTTAGGGTCCCTATTTGGGTTGAGTTTCCTAGTCTCCCCTTGCCATGCTGGCCATTTATTGAATCTATTGCTAAAACCCTTGGTAAGGTCATTGTCAAGGAGCATGACAAATTTTTCAATGCCTGACCTTAGAAGCGTGTCTGTGTTGAGGTTGACCTTTCTAGGGACCTCAAGGACACTATTGAAATCCAAATTGGTTCTCTCACCATCTCTCAAAAAGTACTTTATTTGAATCCACCAAACACCTATTATAGGTGTCAATCGATAGAACACAAGATTAAGGACTACCCACGGGTTACCCCTCAGGTGAAGCCATCGCCAAAGGAAGCTCCAGTCAAAAATTTGGAGGCTGGAAAAAAAGAAGAATGGACTACAGTTTCATGAAAAGGAAAGAATGCCTTAGGTTCTAAAATGGCACATGCTACTCCTACAGTTGTGTCACCTCCAGAACCTCTAGCTGGAAAACCTTCTCCTCCCATCATTGTATCACTGGTTGTGTTGCCTATTTCACACCCTGATATTCAAGGGAAAACTTATGCTGCGAGGTCTTCCACTTCAGAGGTGGTGCTCACATCACCAATGGTTTCTTTGGTCTCCTCCTAGTCTCTACGTCAGTCTTGTAGTCTTGATGGATGCATGGACGACCCAGAAAAAAGGTGGTTTATCTCATCTGAAGATTTACTCCCCAGCTTTGACTCTGTACCAGCTTTCTTGTAGAATATTTTTTCCTCTCTTGGGGACGAGGAAACCATGCAAAAAAATTTATGAATTTTTAATCCTAGAATGTGCAAGGTCTAACTAACCTCTCTAGAAAGTACTATGTTCATGATACCCATCGCAAACTTCACAATCTGGATGTTTTATGTCCTCAAGAAGTTAAAATTTTAGGTTTTCTGCTTAATTCTGCCTGTCATGTCATTTGGCTAGATGGCATTGTTTTTTCTTCTCAACATGAAGTTGGTAAAGGTGGTGTCATTACTATTCTATCACCTTGCCTTCATTCTTTTGTTATTGCTCATGGTTTTGATCCGATGCAGCGTGTCACTTGGATTTTTTTGTCTTTTCACAACCATTCTTTTGGCATCATTAATGTTTATGCTCCAAATGATGTTGTGGAAAGATCTTAGTTATGGTGCTGGCTAGCTGACAACTTACTTCCTAGTACTTGGGTTATGTATGGGGACTTTAATAAGGTTGAGCTGGCCTCTGACAAGGAAGGGTTTTTGCCTTTTTGATGAACAGCTAGAGAGAGAGAAGCTTGGTACCACATGCACAATAAATTGGGCCTTTTTTATCCCAATGCTAACCGTCACCAATAGGGTGGGGTTTGGCATACTTGGTCTAATTTTAGAGCTAGTTCTGACTGCATATTAAGAGATTAGATCATGCTATGATAATGGCTCAATCTTTTTTCTCTTTTTCTGAAGATCGAGGCCTACCTGTCATTCCTCTGACAGATGTTACCTTGTCAGATCACTTCCCCATTTATTTTTCCATCATTTGGCATTCCTCTGCTAGGTGGACTACTCATATGCAATGTTACCTCAACACGTCTATGCTGACGTATGCTTCCACTATCGCTCACATTCTTCAAGTTTGGAATTTAGAGCCTCGGCCCTGATGAGTCAAGTTTATGGAATGTTTTGTTTATGATTTTCTAAATTTAGACTTGAATATCTTATGGTTTTTCATGAATATTCTACAGTCTTTTATGTTTCTAAGCTTTAGCTATATGTATATTTGATACTTATGAAACTTGAGGATAAAACTGAATATATATATAGATTAATGAATGTTATGATAAAATCTGGTATCTTTCTTTTCTAGTTTTAATGGGTAGATCTTCTGCAGCCATATGACAAGGCTACGTTAAAATAGGAAAAATTATTATAATCTCTTCCTTGGATTCATGTTTTGGATTCTATTATGTTAACCCTTTGCAGGAAGAATAAGTCAGCAAGGAGCGCGGACTCAAGGATGAGTGGGTCTTTTAAGGTGGATAATTGTTTCTGAAGTTCATCATAGCTCCACTCCTTCCATAACTTTGCAGTTTCTGATTTAGTCCAAGTCAATCTAGTTACCAACCATTCCTATATTCTCAAAGCACTAAATGTGGCTTATCTTGTTGCATAAATGATGTTGTCATTCTTGTAACTAAAGTTGTTTTGCTATGTAATGAAGGACCTAGTTTGTAGGAGTTTTATTTTTATTAGTTGCTTTTAAATAAATTGGAACTTATGATTCCAGGCTAGTTAGACATATTGAGGAATTCATACTTTAATCCAGCAATAGAGTAAAATACCTTGATATCCTATATTGTATCCATGTTTTGTTGAATGAATATATGATAGTTCTTCATGTCAATCTCTGAGTTATAATTCATTCATACTTCTGTGGGGGCCCACACAGGAGGCAAATTCCTTGTTCATGTTTAAATAGGATTCAATTCAGTTAAGTTTCTTTGAAGTTGTTAAGTAATGTTGCTCCTGCAGCCACTGGTAGTAGAACCATTGACTGTTTCCTACATCATAGGTTTACTTCTGAAGCATTATCTATTTACTATTAAGTTTATTTCCTTCAAGATGAGAGTTATCTGTAGTTTTAGTTTCTAGTATAAATCTCCTATAGAAATAGCTTTTACTTTAGTAGTGATGACTATTGAGAAGAACTAAAGCATAAAATTTATAGCCATCATCTCAAGTTCATGTTCCCAGATTGATACATTTAATGAAGTTTAGCATGATTTTCTAAGTAGATACATTATAATTTTCAACAATGAATCACTATTAAAGGATTTCAAATCCTTGAGTTACTAGGATATTATTCTAACCAGTCATTTTTGGCACCGCTGCCGGGGATGGTGTCAATTTAGTTTGA
Source organism: Chamaecyparis obtusa (assembly GCA_027943335.1). Taxonomy (NCBI): domain Eukaryota; kingdom Viridiplantae; phylum Streptophyta; class Pinopsida; order Cupressales; family Cupressaceae; genus Chamaecyparis; species Chamaecyparis obtusa. The sequence continues at coordinate 613,596 of BSBK01008139.1, forward strand.
CCCTGAAGTCATTCAGTTAGTTTTCATTCTGCATACTTTTAGATGCATAGACGTAGGGATCATCTTGGGCAATTCCTACCTAACCTTAATCAGGAAGAAGCATTTGAGGTTTTAGATCTAACGTTTGAGGAACCCCAATTAGAAATCCCACAAGAAGAAGAACCATTTGAGAACGTGTTTTCTGATGCCTTTGATCACTTGCCTTCACAACCATCATCTGAAGAGTCTTACCATTTAAATTCCCTCTTTTCTTGCTCAAAATATCTAGATAACATAATGGCTCATCCTACTTTCCCTTTTCCTATTCCTACTCAGCAAGGTAACCAAAATCTAAAGAACATTCCTATAGCCGCACTTCCTAAATTCTATGGACTCATCACAGAGGATCTGGAGACTTTCCTCATTGAATTTGATTTCCTTTGTAGAACCTATGACTACACCACTGATGGCCATAAGCTCAAATTATTTCCTTCCACTTTAAAGGAGGCTGCTCTATGATGGTTTATGAGTCTGGGTGCTGATGTTGTAGCAGATTGGAATTCAATGCACACCATGTTTCTTGAGAAGTATAAAAATTATTGCAGAGGAGGAGACTTAAAGAGAGATGACATATTTAAAATGTCATAGAAGGAAGATGAAACTCTGGAAGACTATGTCTCTAGGTTTATGTTCAACCTGCAATGTAACACACAACATGAGTTGAATGAAGAATCTCAAAAGCATTTTTTCTTGAGAGGTGTGAATGATGGGAGCATAGAGACCCTTGACCTTATGGTAGGGGGAGACATTACTTAGAAGACATGGGATGAAATAAAAAGCATATGTCTAAACTATTCAAGAGCCACTGTCAAGAAAGGAAGAGGCTTGAGATCCTTGCCTCACAAGACCAATGGTGCAGGGGTGTCCAAAATGGAGCTATCCAATCTATTGTCAGATTTTAAGAAAGACATCATTAATGATGTCGCTACTCAGTTGGACACAATGCAAGTGAGGAGAAAGAAAGATGAAGTTGATGCAATGTTAGCAAAGTACTATCCACACTGTAGGGAAAAGAAAAAGATTTGTCGGTGTAAGTCTATTGCAAGCTTGGAGTCCCAACCAATGCCTACCGAGTTCAAAGCCATTGATGAGAATGAAGAGGTGCTCTACATTACCCAGTGAAGGCCATGGGCTCAAAGACTAGGTATTCCCTAAGATCCTCTTCAAAATTTCAATAATACTAATGCATGGCAAAATCAACAACATAGTGGATTTAGTGGGTATAAGAGTTGGCAGCAACCTCAGCAAGGTTGGCAGCAGCATCAACAAAATTGGCAACAACCTCAGCAAGGTTGGAAAAAACCTTAGCAAGGTTGGCAACAACCTCAGCAAGGTTGGCAGCAGCATCAGCCAGGATGGCAACAATCTCAACAAGGTTGGTCACAACCTTAGCAACCCTGGCAGTAGCCCCAACAGGGGTGGCAACAACCACACAATTGGATGAACCAATCAAACCAGCCAACTTTAATGCTACCACCTCAACAATAGGCTTTGATGCCTCCTCCTGTAGCCAATACTACTTCCCCTAAACAAACTCAATTGCCTGCTCAGCCTACTCCAAATCCCAACAATGCTAAACCAACAACGCAGCAATAGAGCTATGCAATTTCCCTGAATAATATCCATCTAAGGTTTGGTACAACTCTTCCTCCTCCATAGTAGCCTATCATTACTAAAGTTGAGGATGCCTCGGTAGAACCAACTGAGGTACCAGTCAACTTTATTGCTCCTGCAACACAAGGAACCCCCATTTCCTCATAGGTCAGAGGAACAATTTAAGCCAGTGGAAAATCAAGCAGTGTTGGATTTGCTTGCCCAACTAAAGCAAATGACAGTAAAGATTCCCTTGTTAGATGCCATAAAAGAAGTGTCTGCATATACTAAAGCCATCAAGGAATCTTGTATCAAGTAGCTTGGGAGGAAGAAAAAGGATCCCAAAACCATACATGTCCTAGGCCAGTTATCTGATTTAATGTTGGAGAAATTGATAGTTCCCAAGTATTTTGATCCTCGTAGCCCTTTGGTTACAATCACTATCCAAGGAATTCAAGTCCAAAATGCTCTAGTTGACTTGGGTGCATCCATAAATGTCATGACCAAGGAAGTAATGTCTCAGTTGCATATCATCAGACTTAGGGAAACCCCAACCATCCTTCAGCTTGTTGATAGTTCCACAATTACACCTGATGGGATGGTAGATGATGTAATAGTCACCTTGAATTCTTAGGAATATCTAGTTGACTTTTTTTTCCTTTCTCCAAAGGCTAACATGGGAGGATATCCAATAATTCTAGGCAAGCCTTCGCTAGATACTTCAGATGCCTATATAGCTTGTCAGTTAGGAAAAATGACTATATCCAATGGAGTCAACACTAAATATCTGACTCTGTATTCTCTAACTCAACTGTTGTTGCAAGATGACCAGATAATCTGGCTAGATTTGGATGATACTGAACCTAAGGTTAATTCCATTCATCAGTTAATGATGATATCTAGGGAACCTTTTGTAGCTTCTATGGAAGAAGATGAAATCATTTCCTCCATTATTCTGAATGAGTATGGAGTGCAATCCCAAGTGTGTTCCCAAGAGGACTGTGTTGGTTCTTCAAAAGATTTTACACTCTATGAGATACCAATATGCTTATGATTGATGTTAAGGAGTGGTTAATTAAAAATATGGGAAATCTATAAGCAACTAGACCAACTATAGGGACAAGACTACCCTCTTCACTTTTGGCTCTGAAAAACCAAGGTGGGTACACCTGATCCAATAGATATAACTTTGTTCTTTACCTAATACTGGATCTTATAATAGATAATAGTGAGAAAGTACTAAACAACAACCTATTATTCATTGACTCTCCATCACTGGGTAGAAAAACTATAAAGTAAATGAATTTCAAAATACTGGTAATGATTTATGTTTTTAGGATTACAATATTTTGATCATTCCATACAAAGCACAAATAGGAAAATACAGGTCAATGCCCAATCTGTTCGGCAAAATATCTGAAGACAGAATGGAAACAATGATGACTTAAGAAAAACTAGTCTTTAAAACATAAATACAAACATTTCAACTCATCCCTACTTTCAAATAATCCCTATATGAATTCAATGAACATGTATCTCACCCTAAGCAATATTTAATCCAACCCTAGATTAGAACTCAAAGAAAAATACATACATATAAACCTCCAAGAGACTTAAAGATTCACAGAATAAACATAATGGAGAGGAAAATACTTGAGATTTGTATTAAGTATAACCTTTGAACGTTGTGTACATCATGTTCCAAATAATAAGCTTGTAGAATAGTAGCAGCAACCTGTACTTCTTTTCTATTTCTTTGATAATAATGATACAAAAAGCTACAAACCTCGACTAAGGGTTAGAATTTCAAAAAAAATTATCTTTTCAACTCCTAAACTCTCAATGCCTAGAATGATCATGGAAAATCCTTTTATATACAAGGAGATGCAACAAGCTACTGATCATTCTAGGGTTTACAAAATTTCTAACCTAAAAAGTTTACAACCTCAAAAGGTTTACAATAAATACACTGATCAAGTAGGTGAGATATTTGTAGCTGATCCACCTTGCTTTATGTCTTCAATGATGTCCTTGGCTCCTTTCAACAAATTTTATTTGCAACATCTCGCTGTCCATCCTACAATGAATGCATTCCTACATCTCAACAACCTTGACTGCTCAAAAAGGAACTATTATGTTCACTCAAGAAGTTGGTGGAGTATTAACTTTTTCAACATGAGGTATGTACTGATATCACCATTGATAGTACACCTCTTCACTTGGAAATCAAAATTTGCAAACTAAGCCCTCTTGCCAGACAACTATTTCCACTCATCTTCAATTTGAGTGACCTTCTGCTGAATATTGTCAAACATTGATTTGGCATTTATTAACAACTCGATAGTGTTGCTAAAAGAATAGGTGTCACTAAGGACACTAGTCACCCTTTCTAACAAAAGTGCATCCATCTCTTCTCTCCACAGATATGACTCTTTAAACTCTCCCTTATCTTTGAAAATGGTGGTCACCAGCTCATAATTTGAAAGCATTAATTTGGCTTTCAACATACTTGATTTTCTAATAAAATTACCCAAAATGATGCCATACTACACCATTTTCTTCACAACTTGATGTACTGGCTTAATCAGTGGATCAGGGTCTTCTTGGCCCTTTGATAACATACAAAATAGTTTTACACTAGGAGACCTCTCAATCCATTTCTTCAAAATTGGTGACATTTCAGTCTTCTCCTTATTCAAAGTTACAAACAAAGAATGTAACTTGCTGACATGACTATAGAAAATGGACGGCTTCAAATCATATGAAAACTGCATGATTGCATCTATCATTTTTTCTTCATACTTCTGGTTTGCCAAAGTTGTGGCCTTCACATTTTCATCTTTTTCCTTCTCTAGTTGTACTCTTATTTCCCTTAATTTATTAGTCTCCTATGTTAATCTTTGTTTTTCGCAACTAATCCTTGCATCCATACTAGTCTCTGGGTAGGGGGATGGTGGAAGTTCAACAATTGGGCTAGAGGAAGAAGCAACTACATGCCTATCAAAAATTTCCAATTGGGGAGACCTATGATCCTAGGGCCCTGATAGCTGAGCAATCAATTTATCCTTCTGGATCAGCTCCATCTTGAGATCATTATAGGACTTAAGGATAATTTCAAATTTGAGCCTAAGCTCTTCCTTTTCTTGTGCATCCTTCTCTACCAATTTAACATTGAATTTGGCAGTCTCCAAAATTAAGTTTGATGCTTCCACACTAGAAGTCTCTCCTACTCTCTATACCAATAAACTACCTGCATATCCTGTAGAGAGAGCTTCTTTTCTTCCTTTATCTTCCTCCCTCTTTAGGGACCACATGACCAAGGTTGCATGATCCTCTGAGAAATAAATTCCCCTAGTAGCTTGTTTGGCCTGCTCTATAGTAGCAAGAGTTTTTATCTTGCTCTTTCTGACCTGATCAAAGACAATTGCATCAGTAATGTCTGATTCTAGCAAAATTAGAACTCTTGCACTATGAACCATGGACCTTCCCTCCTCAGGAGTAATTTTTTCAAATTGCTTGACCATCTCTGCCTTCATCTCACTTTCTATTTCTATTATGTCCCTATCATGGAAATCTTTCCTTTTATTCTCACAAATCTCTTTATATTGGTTTATTTTCATCCTCCATAAAAATTGGGAGAATGCCCTAGTTTTGACAAACTTGTCATCAGCTATGAAAGAATCACTGGCTTGTTTCAGGATAGGGTCCATTTGTTTACCCTCAAACTCCTCAACTATAAGATCCATGGCCACCTCCCTAGGTGCCTCAGGCATCCCTTCTTGCAACTCATCATTGGAAACAAAAATGTTTCCCTCATTCCTCATTTGTACCAATTGCTCCACTACCCCATGTTCATCTAACTAGATGGGGGATTGAGAAGGAGAATAAGCTTCCTCTCCTAGCCTTACCTCTTCTTGTCTCTACCTCTTAGGAGAGGGTCCCTGCATTACTGGATCATCCATGGGTATTTTTCCTTTTGAGGTAGAAGGAAGATCTCGACCTCTCTGTTGTGGTGGTAAGAGAACAATGTAACCACTCTTCTTCTACATTGTATAAACTCCCTTTGGAGTCAATTTCATATATTTTGGTTGGCTCAAAATCTACCTAGCTCTTTCAGGGTGTGTCTTACCTACAACAGCCCTCTTTTCATTTACCGCATGCATGATGCCTTCAAAATGTTCCACAAGGGCATCTGCTTTCCCTACCCATGGCTCAAAGCATTTTAATGGGTCATATGCTTTGTCAAAATTTCTAATGAAATCTATAGACTTCTTGTAGATGATCCATTTCTCTTTCTTAATCTCTTGAGTTTGGAGGTCAAACTCATTCCTTATCACATTTTCAAGAAAATTAAAGTGATGCTCAATAAGAGCACACCTTACCTTTTCTCCAAACATTCCTGAGAGGAAACCCTCTATATCTGCACACCTTACCACTACTCTAGTCATTCTATAGGAATGCAGGACTTTATTCAGATGCACCCATCCTTCCTTTGTAATCACATACTGATGTGCTATAGTTATGTCCAGGAAGAAAGTCCCCCTTCCCTTGCCAGTGAGAGTGGTTTCCTGCAGGTCACCAATTTGCCTCAAAATTTTAGCATATCCTAATTTTAATGGGACTTAATAAGGTAAAATGTATGGTGCCACTTTGCAACAATATACTTTGAAAACTGTGGAAACTGGATACAAAATTATATCCCCAAAATTGTGGACTATGGTGATGTCCTGGCAATGCTCCTTTGGTCTGATTAACCTTAACAGTTCCCTTGGGATTCTAGGATTGTCAAAAAATAACAAATTTTTGACCCTTGAAGCAAAATCCCTTTCAAAAGCAATGTAACTAGCATCAATTCTATCCCATGACAGAGTTCTGGTCCATAGCTGGACTAGAAGGGTTTCTTCATATCTCTCCTTCACAATGTTGATTGTTGAACTAAAAAATCTCTCTCCCTTGTATAAGAACATGTGCATAAGCATTGAATACCACCCAAAAGGCCTACTAACTTTCATGTCCTTAATTCCCATCAATCCTTCATGGATAAGATGATCCAAATGAGTTGCAAAATCAAAAATTAGTGCCAATTGGGGGTGCAGTGATTGTACCATCATAAACATGTATGGTATTGGCATATGAGTCACTTCATCATGCCCTAGAATTAAAGTTAATGACTTATAGACCTCATGTGCTCTCTTACTAAACAAATCCAGCCTAAAAGACTCTAGTGTGCTTGCACTGACAACACACATTGATCCAATTTCTTCCAAAAATTCACTTAGAGGCCCTACTCTCAAATAATCCCTCTGTGCCTCATATATCTCTATAAATTTTGTGAAATCTATTTTCTCCAACCCAACAAAGAGGTCATTCAGTGAAAATACCTCCCTAATCTCATCATCTATGATGTTGATTAGGTCTTTCCCATTTATTTCCTTGACACACCTTGTCATAGGATCATAGCATTTGGCAATTTGGATCATCAACTCTACATCCATGAACACTCTAGGAACCACCAACTTCCCTATATCAAATTGCCAAATATTACTAAGGGGGGCATAGGAATTTCTCTATGAGTATGTTGATCTAAATAAAATCAGGCCATTATGATCTTTACCCACCCTAGCATCTCTCATCCAATTCCCTCTATCATGGAGTGCTTCAGCCACCAAGTCCCTAGGATTTCTTGGGACCAATTCTCTTAATCTGGCTGCCCCATTATTAGAATATGGGAGTAACTACATTAAATCTTCAAAAATTCCCCTGTCCTTGTACTTTGTTTTACCAGAAAAATTCCTCTTTGGTGGCATTTTAACTAGGCCTTTTCTAAAATAATATATCAAAACCCGAGAAAAACCCTAAATACTTTCAGCTGGCAACACAATTTTCCTTGCAACACCTCCACTGACTTCAAGAAATTTTTGAACTCTGAAAAGAAACCTACCAAGTGCCTACAAATTCTTCGCTTGAAATCACTCCTTGAGGAAAATCCAGTTTGCTAGAATGTTTACGAGAGCAGTAAAGAGAAATAATGATCAAATTTGGGATATAATGTTGCCAACCATTTGCAATTTGTCCACACGTAGCTCATTAAGTCTGCCATTACTGAAAGTTGGCAGCCTCAACATTCATAGGATGTGAAAAATGTCACAGGGAAAAAATTTGAATTCAAGTTGCTGATTTTATTTTCTTTCTGGCACATCCAATGATCAGCAAACAAAGCCACACAACCCCTTTTCACTTTTTCCCAAATGAGTTCTCAGCCAATGAGAATATTTCAATATAGCCATGTGAGGAAATAAACAACTTATCTCTACTTTGCACGGAGTGAACAGGTGTCACCCTATTGCTAAAGCACTAACCCAAAACTGTTAGAAAAACTAAATCAAGATATAATGACAACCGTCAATGCCATTTAATCAGATGATCGCCATATTTTAATAAAATCTTGGCCCCACAGTTTGCCTTACAAACCTTTATCGAATCATAAGATGCCAAGTCAGACAAGTCTATAGGTGGAAGACCGCACCTTTATCCTCAGTGTCAAATAAACTGACTACCTCACATGTCATCAATGCTTTTAGCGAATCAGAAATGATTGCATCATCAAGAGTCAGCAACAAAAGATCCACCTGGCAGTTCCCATCTTTAAACAAGATCAACGACCATCACTATACCATTGACCCTAAAAAATGTGCTTATCCCAGTGGTATAATGACAACTATGAGATCTTGTTGAACTTTAATCATCTGAGAAGGTAGGCCCCATAATTGACACTTCACTCAGCCTTTGTCAAATCAAAAATTTCCACGCTGCAAAAATTGGCAAGTGGACCCCTTCTCCTTTTCTTTCTCAGCACCCAAAATCCTGACAACTGCCACATCATAATTGACTACAACCAATAGAAAGTGAACATGTCAGTGTGACCTGGTGTTTTAGGGCCCACTTCATGCTTCATTTCTTAGAGAGGATCAGATGGTCATCGCTACACCACAAGCTTAAATTCCTTACATCTTTTGTCAATGGTATAATGACAACCGTAAGATCAATTTTTTGTTTAATCCTTTGAAAAGTTTGACCCCACAGCTGCTACATCACTAAAGATAGATGTCAATCTGAGAGAATTTCCATGGAGACTAACAAGCCAGAACCTACCGCTGTCAGTGAGAAATTTGATTGGACGCCTATCACTAAACCACGATGCTTAAAAGGCTATCATCTCAGTCCAATGGTATAGCGACAGCCATTGATCAAATTCATTATTTAATTGCTAGCACACCCCTTTACCAGATGGGCCCACTCAGACAGGTGGCACTTCATCGCTAAAGCACATGTCAGATATTCTAACAATGGGCAGTCTTGTGGTTCAACGACAGCCACAAGTTTCAAAAGGTCGATACTTAGGAAAAATTCACCAAAAACTTAGGCTTTGAAAGAAAAAATTAAAAAGGTACCCCACCCGACAACCTAACGATATAACATGTAAAGCGATGGGTTTAAGGGGTTGAAAATTAGCACATGCATATTTTGGAGAATTAGTGAGCCAAAAAGTAATGTGAAATTATAACAAGACTTAAGACCAGTTAGGGCTGTTGGTGTTTCAAAATGGCTTATGCTCTTAGGCTGCCAATATACCCTCATACAAATTTTAGGAGTGGTTAGTTTCAAAATGTAGAAGGATCTTAGGGTAATTGGACCAACTATAGGGACAAGACTACCCTCTTCACTTCTGGCTCTATAAAACCAAGGTGGGTGCACCTAACCCAGTGAAAACTATACCTCACACACCAAAGTCTGGGTTTGTATAACAGATGATAGCAAGAAAGTACTAAATGCCAACCTTTCATTCATTGACTCTCCATTACTATGGGGTAACAAAACTACACAACCAAAGATTTAAAACTTAAAATGGTTCTTGATTTTAAGATTTGGATTGCAACAACTTCAATCAGTTATGTTAATAAGAGATTTACTCATTTAGGCCAGTGCCTCATCCATTGGGAAAGATTTCTTAGACACAAAAGATACACAGATTAGAGAATATCTGAGATTCATAGCCATAAATACATCTACCATAATCTTTACTACTTACAAGGAATCCTTATGTAGACAAGGGTAAACTCACATCCCATCTAGAGCATTATTTAATCCAATCCTAGATTAGAACTCAAGAATGAAGATACATACATAAAACAATATGTAACAAACTAGAAAGCTTGAAGCCTACCTAACTTGACACAGAGGAGAGAGAAAGAATCATATATTTGTATTAAGTATGATGAATCTTTTCTATGCATACAATCAGTCACAACAAATCATGCTTGAAAACTACAGCTTAGACCTGCAACTTTTATCTCTCATTAACAAGCACTGAAACAAAATTCTTACAACCCTAATTGAGAATAGAACTCACCAAGCAAGAGATTATGAACACCTAACTCCCAATGCCTTTGAATGATCATGAAAAATCCTTTTATCTCAAGGATTGCAACAAGCAACTGATGATCATTCAAAGCAAAAATTCAAAATCCCCTAACTCAAACAAACAGTGAATGCAAACAAGACAGGCTCCAAGCGCATGGCCGGTGAGATCAAAAAATCATTAAACTTTGCAATTGATCTGACCATGTACTAGCCTCAAGGACAAAATCAACACAAAAAGCCCTGTTAATTCTAGCTGCAGCAAAGAATGTGTGACCCACCTATCAATCTTTCCTCAGCAGAGGCTCCCAAGGATGCAATATCATGCTAGAATAACTACCAGGATCATCCTCATAAATTCTCACCTACAACCAAGCTGGAAATGACCAAAAATGGTCCTGCAATATGGCTCTTTCGGCGCACTGTCTCCTAACCCTACAAAAAAAACCCTCAAAAATTTTGAAAATTGACGGCAACGGCCACTTGATCTATTTTTAAAACATGATTGTCGATCCTATTTCTTCTCGATAGATCAGGTGGTCCAAACTATCCTTTAAAATCAGTCAACTAAGCTTTGAAAAATCTCTAGCCTCATCATCAGTCTCTCAACCAATCAAAAATGAGCACCTTAGCATTGCATAGCACATCAGACCCACCGCAAAGTATCTCCCTTCAATCAGATGGTTGGCGTATGATCACATAGCATGGAAAGATTCCATGCGATCACACGACCACCGTAGATCTTGAATCTCCTAATTTGAGCTACCGAGCCCGCCTGACAACATATCTAGATCACTATTCTTTGACCAATAAAATGCAGCCAATTATGCACACCTGTCAACAGTCCCACTTCTTTCATTATCACCTGAGAAAAGGTAAGATCGACGGCTAGTGTAAGATCGCATGGCTCCAACAAAACCCATGAGAACTTACGCCAACTATATATCTTCTATGGATGTTAGGACCCTCAAGGACACACCAACAACTAGGTCCCACTGACACCTGCCAAATCATCAATGCCTCATCCAATCAGGAAAGAGCATGTCATCACTACATGGCATATTGGACCCACCGCGCACAAGCCGCAACATGTTGGAAGATCAGGCGGTCGTCGCATGATCACATGGAATATTCCTACCCCATGCGATCATGCACCCATCATTAGATTGAAAGTAACTATGATGCTGGGCCCTGCTGACCACATGAACATGTGACCAAAGAAAATACAAACCACCACACGAGGTCACTAACTGTTAAGAGATAAACCACCGGGAGCAGGAGACTACGCGACCACTATAGTCGCGTATTCACTGAAAGAAAATGTTAACTACTGGAGGACTTGGAGAACTAGTGACAAACATGTAATCACCAGTTTTCTAAATAATATAGAGACATGAAACATTGCTAAGCGATTCAGCGAACACCAAGAGGGAAATAGTCACGTGTAGAAAAGAAAGTTAAGTGGCCCAAAAAAGGGTAATAATGAAATAGAACCCGACCGAGGAAAACTAAGGTTTTTGGATTTTGAAGGCATACAAAGGGATTTTTACCCTAGCACTTAGGGTTTCTACAACCTTGACCAAACTTGAACCCTAAAGATATGAAAAAAATGCAGAGGGATTTAACATAAAAACCAAGAAGACACAAAAAACTTCAAAATTTCAGGGGGGAATAGGAAAAACAAAGAATACTACCAACAAGGGCTTTGATCAAACTTAGGTTTCTTAGCATAAAACCTAACCATCAAGTCTCTAAACTAGATCATTTTAAAGTTCTGGCATGAAGCTAAAAATTTTAGAACAGTGCTAACAGTGGCTCATGCTCAGGGACGTGTATCTCTTGCAGATACAATGAGAAATCTAGAATCTCCTGGAAGAGCATACCAGAACAAAACCTTAGCTAAAAATAGGGAACTTGTACACAAAAATTTTTAAAACTAAACCTATACAAAGAGATAGGAAAAAACCTAAGAGAAGTAAAACTTTAAGAATTGACCATGAACTGGCAATTCCATAAGCTCTTTTGTTAGATTTTTCAATAGATAGGAATTTGTTCCCCATTTCTCTTCAATGATATATGGACCTAACCAGATGGGATCAAACTTCCCATGCTTTCCTTTATCTTCTAGTCTTGCATTCCACATTAGGACCATGTCACCATTCACAAAACTCCTCTGAGTAGTCCTTTTGTCATACAAGACTTTACACTGGGCCTGCATCTTTTCATTTTTATCATGCGCATCATTTCTTACCTCATTCAATTGAATCAAATCATTTATTTTGACAGTCATATCTTCTTCCACATCATCATCATACACCTGTATGAATTGATACATTTGTAACAAATTATTTTGGGGTAATCTTGCATTGATCCTATATACCAAGTCAAAAGGGGCACACCCTATTGCTTTCTTGATTGTAACCCTGTCAACCCATAAGGCTTGTAATAATTTGGAATCCCAAGCCTTCTTATTTTTATCCAGGACTCTTTTCAGAATTTTAATCAAACTCTTGTTGCTAGATTCTGCCTGGCCATTGCCTTGTGGATGGTAGAAAGATGAATATGAAATCTTTATACCATTGTTTCGACAAAAGTGAACAAACTCTTCTGACCTAAAACACATTGCATTATCAACCAGGATAGTTTCTAGGCAACCAAATCTTGTCAGGATATTTTGCATCATAAAGTCTGTTACCACTTTGTTAGTTGCTCTTCTTGAGGGGATTGCTTCAACCCACTTGGTGAAATAATCAATGGCCACCAAGATATAAGAATGTCCACCACTGGACTTATTAGGGATTTCACCAATGAAATCCATACCCCACTTTTGGAAAGGGGTCTAAATAGAAACAAGCTTGAGAGGCAGATTTCCATTAAATTTTAATTTCCCTGCAAATCTCTAACAAGGATCACACATTTTTACAAACTGATGGGTATCTTCAAAAAGTGATGGCCACCAAAAACTTGACCTGATGATCTTATGGGTTGTATTCTTTTCCATTTAATGTCCTCCACAAATCCCATTATGCATTTCATCCATCAAAAGGTTGGCCTTATCCTGATCAACACACCTAAGCAAGACACCTTCATTATTCCTCCACCACAATTCATCATTTATGATTGCATATCTTATAGAGTGAAGTTTAATGGTTATTTTCTTGTTATCATCTAAATCAGGGGGTAAAACCATCTTTTGCAAATACTTGACAATGTCCTTGTACCACTCACAACAGTCCATGTCACACACAAAAGGTCTTTGGTTTTCTTCCAACATATTTATTTGATTTGCATTTAAGTTGCTTTGAGCCATCAAATTTTCTAGGCCCAACCCTCTTACCAGCTTTGTAATGTGGATGTCAATATTAAACTCTTGAATCCTATTGATCCACCTACATCTCCTTCTTGAAACCTCATGTTGGACCAAGATATCCTTAACTACAGCACTTGGAACATAGGCAACTACTGTGGCTCCAACTAGATAACATCTAAATGTTTTAATAGCATTTACCAAGGCATAAGCTTGTTTTTCAATACTATCATAATTTAATTCTATTTCCTGCAAAGTCTTACTGAAAAAAGAAATAGGCTACTCAAAACCATCAAAAATTTTCTATAATAGTACTGCTGCAATAGTGTGGGCAGATGCAAAGGAAAAAATCTGCATATGTTTATTGTAATATGGTGTTTTCAATACTAGGGCATGCTTGATAGCCTTTTTATTGTCATTAAAAGCCTGTACTACTTCCACATTCCACTCAACCTTTTCTCCTTTCTTCAACATTCTTGATATGGGAATACTAATCTCTACAAAGTTTGTGAGAAACCTTCTTAAGAAATTGACCTATCCTAGAAAGGATTGAATCCCCTTGATATTCTTTGGTAATGATAGTTTATCAATAGCTAGCACTCTTTCAGGGTCTATCCTCACCCCATCCTTTGAAAAAATATTCCCTAGAAGTTTTCCTTCTACCACACCAAAAGCACACTTCTTTGGGTTCAAAGAGACCCCATACTCTAATGCTCTAATGAAAATCTTCTCTAGATGTTGGCAATGTTGCTCCTCTTTAGCTGAGAAAGTTGTCAAGTCATCTTGATATACCACCATAAACCTATCAATGAAATCTACAAAAGCTACATCCATAGCCCTTTGAAAAGTGACACCAGCATTAGTCAACCCAAAAGGCATCCTTACATAAACATATGTCCCCCATGGGGTTGTAAATGTAGTTTTGAATTGCTCTGTGTCTTTGACCATTACCTGGTTGTAACCAGAAAAACCATCCATCATAGACATTAATTCTAACCCAGTGACCTTTTGTAACATGTTCTCCATATTTGGTAATCCATAGTTGTCCTTCATAGAGTTTATGTTAAGATTCCTAAAATCTACACATAACCTGATGTCACCATTTTTCTTTCTAACAAGCACCAAATTTGAAAGTCAAGTGGAATGTCTAATAGGCTTGATTATCCCAGCATCCATCATCTTTTTGAGTTCACCCTACATTTTAGGTGCCAGGGTAGGGTTAACAGGTCTCAACTTTTGTCTAAAGGGTTTTGTGCCTTCTTTGAGTGGAATCTCATGTTGAAAAAGATCCTCCCTGTAAGCTTTAAGATCTTCATAGGACCAAGCAAATACATGTCTAAATTTTCTAAGAAGGTCAATCAAATTTTTTCTAGTTCTTGGGGACAAACACTTGCCTATATAAACCTTCTTGGGAACTATTCTTGTTCCCAAGTTTATTTCCTCAAGCTCATTGGTTTTATCAACACTAACAGAGAAAGCCTTATCTTTATTGTCAAATGCCCTTTCCAAAGAAACTAATCCTTTGGGAACTCTATTTGATTTTAACTGTAAAACCTCCTTCCCAAAAATGACATTCTTACCATTCACTATGTCAACATAAGTACTAAAATCCATTTCTTTATCACCAAAATGGGATTCACATTGGAGGAACCTTAATATGTCTTGGTCATCAGAGAAAACCTACCAATTATCTACATTATCAAGGATAGAAGGCCTAGCTTGAACCTCTATATTGGAAATATCTGCAAATGTAACATCTTCTAGTCTGAGGGCCACATTAGCCAACAAATCTACCATTCTATTTTGACTTCTTTCCACCCAATGGATATTAAAAGTAGTAAAGCTTTCAATCTCATCCTATACTGCATTCCTATACTACTTTAATTTCTGATTTTTTGAAGCATACTTTGATCTAATTTGGGACACAACTAACTCAAAGTCACCTATTACTTTCAAACATTTTATTACATGCCTTGATGCCAATCTTAGACCTATCAATAGAACCTCATATTCTGCAACATTATTTGTACATGAAAATAACAAAGTAAAGGAGAATTTGAAAGTTTTACCATTCGGAGATATGAGCAATATTCCATCTCTAGACCCCTCCTTTGAGTTTTCTCCATCAAAGTACATGGTCCATATACGATCAAGGTTAATCCATCCCTCCTAGTTTTCTGACTTGTGGACTAACTCAACATCCTCCTCTACTTCCTTACCTTGGACTTTGAAAGCATTAATGTCAGTATCAAGGAAACAATTCATGGTGTCTTCTTCTTCTTCTTCAATCATATGTGGAGTTCTAGATTCCCTTGTGATCTTGATATTCTATCCTTCCAGATTAAAAGTAGAAAATGACAAGTCACATTATATATTGCCTCCCATAGAAACACTCCACTTTCTTGATAGTAGCATCCCATACTGGGGAGGAATATCCACTACCAAGACACTCGTGGTCAATTTTTTATTAGGGTATGAAGCCAATCTATAAGGCAAAGCCTTGATAGTACCAACAATTGGTACTTCCCTTGAATCCATAGCTTGGCATCTTCCATGGGGTGTGTCCACCTTTAATCCCAATGACTTCATAACCTCAGTAGGCATAATAGTATTTGATGCTCCAAAATCAATCATACAATTTTTTAGCAACTTTCCATTTATCTGCAGAGTCAAGAAAAAAGGATCAATTATTCCTGTTGTAGTACTAACAACATTTGTATCCAAATAAATTTGGGGAATTTTAGAAACAATCTCCTCACTACAACTTCCATCTTCATCATTCATAGTTGCTATTTGTTTCTCAGTTCCTTCTATTTTTTGAGAATCCATAGGTACTACACCATTTACCCAATTTAAGGCCTTTTCTTTGTGTTCTTCTATTCTCATGATCTCTAGCAATGGAACTTTAATAGTAATCTGATACAACTACTTACTCATATCAATTGGGATATATTTTGAATTAGAGATACTTGGCTTTGAATATGCAACTTCTTTATCAATCTCCTGGACAGATATGTCTGTAGTTTTTTTATTATGGACTTCATTTTCTTTCTACAAAGCTAGAACAACCTCAGCTGTGGGTTTGGATTTTATCTTATAAAAAATATTAGGTTTTGCATTTTTCTTTATTTTTACCTTATCAATAGCATTGGCATCCTTAGACTTATCTTGTGATGTTTTTACATCTTTGTCTGTTTTCTTGATGAAAATTCCAGCAGGTTTCTGATTTGGATTACCAATCACTCTATTTCTCAGGTTGTAATTTTTTTTAGCTTGAGTAACCATGTCTATTATCATTAAGGCAATTTCCTCATCAAAATGCCTCCTTAAAACAACTGCTTCGCTATCTCTTAAAACATTGCATTGGACATTATCAAATTCACTATCCTCATCTGAAAAAACTTGTTGATGGTAGGATTCAGTTTTGGCCTAAGAATCAAAAACATCCTGATTTTCATCCTCTTTATTAGAGTCAACCTCATCCAAAACATGGGAGGAAACCATTCCACATCCTTGGTCATCATAAGGTTGTTCCTCATTAAACTCTTGTTCATCTTGTGAAGAGACACTATGGGATACGACACAATAATTAGGATCATGTGGTGACTAACAAGCAATACACCATGGGACCTCTTCCACCACATTCATTGAGTTTCTTTGCAATGGATCTAGGCTCCTATCATTTGGTTTATCCTTCCTTTCAAGGAGAATAGGCTTCCCATCTTTCCATTGAGTATTATAAGGGTAATTCTGCATTCTTGGTAACTTGTTGAAATTATTAAAAGGAGGCTTATCTCCTCCTGTAATTTTATTATTTCTATTTTCACCAAGCTTTAAGTCCTTTATTTATTTCAATATCTACTTCAAGCTATCATCATCCTTAGGTTTTACACTCATAAGCTTTCCTAGATCCTTTCTATTTAGTAATGGTGATTTGTTGTCTTCCCTTCTTCCCAACTTTCCTGAAATTCTTCGGTTACTCTCTATGTTCACAACTAATTTGTAAGCATCAACAAGACTCCTTGGATTTTTGTCTCTCAAAAGGTAGCCCATCTTGGAATCAAAAGCATTTAAATATGTGACTAGACACACCCTATCATCCAATCTTATGACCTGCAATAACTTATGCATGGCCTTTTGGAATTTGACATTAAACTCAACAACATCCTCATTGAAATTATTTTTTATGTTATTAAATTCATTTAGCATAAACCCCTCATGTGTTTTTTCACCATACCATTCTTTGAAACAATGCCTAAGCTGATCCCATGAACCTATGCTACCATGTGTCAAAGCCCTAAACCAATCCCTTGAATCTTCTGTTAGAGATTGTACAAATAATTTCATTATAACATCATCAGGCACAATGTTATAATCATCAATTACATAAATAAACTTTTTTAGGTGCTCTTCACAAGTAACAACATTACTTCTAGTAAATTTAGGGAGCTTCTTCCTAATTTCTTTAGGGATAGGGTTGGGATACCTAGGGATGCTAGTGAAAACCAACTATTTACATCTTTCATGAATGGGTCCTGTATTGGATATACCAACACCTTGAGATGTAGATGCATTAGTGTTTTCTATGGTAGACCTTTTGAGTCCTCCTAGTGGGGGAACACTAGTTGTGTGACTAGCTATGTTTGCAACATTAGTTCCTTGTGTTATGGAAAAATTAGCAAAGTTTGTGGGTCCTATAGACCGTTTAAGAAAATCAATCTTCTTTCTCATTTCCAATGCTGAAGCTTCTAATTCTTCCCTTTCAAGTTCTTTAGCTAACAATTCATGTTCCCTTTTAGCCTTTTCAAGATCTGCTTCCAATCTTAAAGTGGTATCTATGGGACACTTGGGGCCGACTAGCTCATTAATTGAGACACCCACTGCTTTCTACTTTCCTTTATCCTTTGGATCCTTTGTTTCAAAAATCTGGTGGACAACAGGTTGTTCACTTGTCTATTCAGGAATGGGAACATAATTTATACTCTCTAAATTTAACAGCTACCTTCTTAATTGGTCAGCCCTTATCATGGCATGTCTGACTTTTTCTTTTTTTTCCTTTTATCTCTTCTGCCTAATAGTTTCTTGTTCATGAATTCTCCTTTCTAGCTCATACACTTCCTCAAATATTTCCTCAAAATTAGGCAAAGTTGTTTTAGATTTAACTTGTTGTGCTTGAGGCTCTTCTTACTAATCTTGAGACTCATGGAGGCCTTGGGGAAATGATACACCAAGGATGAAAGGGGGAACAAAGTCTTGTCCACCCCTACTTTTACTTCTAGATCTTCTCTCCCCTCCATACAATTTATTAGGGATTATCCTCCTATTTTGGGGTAACCTTTAACCCTCTCTTTCTATGGGGGAATAATAATCCTCATATTGGTTTAAGCCTAGATCAACCACCTCCTCATACTCTGAGGCATTTCCCTCCTAGCTAGGAGGAGCAAGGTTTTCTTGTCTTGAGTTTCCCTTTTGCTTCCAGGTAAGGGACATGTCATTAATACCTTTTTCTCTCCTAACCTGGCCTCGTTTAGATGTGGCAGGAAGCTCACCCTGCAAACTTTCCTCTAGGTGTTCCTTCCTCCAAGACCTTGTATTTTTTAAACTCATAATGATATAGTGATGTTTTATTTAGCACTAGTACAGAGATTTTTTAGAGTCACCACCCAAGCTATATGGGATTTTCTATGATTTTAAACAAATAGGAAAGGGTAGGTAGAAATTGGAAGGAATCAACTATGTTTGTCAAGGTAACCAACTAGCTTTAAATTAAGTAGGTCAAGAGTCTAGCTCAACTTGTACATGCGTTACTTAGAACTTTCTTAACAAAATCCCCAGTAGAGTCACCATTTTGTTGGTTCTTCAAAAGATTCTACACTCCATGAGATACCAATATTTTTATGACTGATATTAAGGAGTGGTTAATTCCAAATATGGGAAATCTATAAGCAACTAGACCAACTATAGGGACAAGACTTCCCTCTTCACTTCTGGCTCTGCAAAACCAAGGTGGGTACACCTGATCCAATAGATATAACTTTGTTCTTTACCTAATACTGGATCTTATAACAGATAATAGTGAGAAAGTACTAAACAACAACCTATTATTCATTGACTCTCCATCACTAGGTAGAAAAACTATAAAGTAAATGAAATTCAAAATACTAGTAATGATTTATGTTTTTAGGATTACAAGATTTTGATCATTCCATACAAAGCACAGATAGGAAAATACAAGTCAGTTCCCTATTCGTTCGGAAGAATATCAGAAGATAGAATGGAAACAATGATGACTTAAGAAAAACTGGTCTTTAAAATATAAATACAAACATTTCAACTCATCCCTACTTTCAAATAATCCCTATATGAATTCAATGAACATGTATCTCACCCTAAGCAATATTTAATCCAACCCTAGATCAAAACTCAAAGAAAAATACGTACATATAAACCTCCAAGAGACTTAAAGATTCACAGAATAAACATAATGGAGAGGAAAAGACTTGAGATTTGTATTAAGTATAACCTTTGAACATTGTGTACATCATGTTCTAAATAGTAATCTTGCAGAATAGCAGAAGCAACCTGTACTTCTTTTCTATTTCTTTGATAATAATGATACAAAAAGTTACAAACCTCGACTGAGGGTTAGGGTTTCAAAAAAAATTATCTTTTCAACTCCTAAAATCTCAATGCCTAGAATGATCATGGAAAATCCTTTTATATACAAGGAGATGCAACAAGCTACCGATCATTCTAGGGTTTACAAAATTTCTAACTTAAAAATTTTACAACCTCAAAAGGTTTACAATAAATACATTAATCAAGTAGGTGAGATATTTGTAGCTGATCCACCTTGCTTTATGTCTTCAATGATGTCCTTGGCTCCTTTCAACAAATTTTATTTGCAACATCTCGCTGTCCATCCTACAATGAATGCATTCCTACATCTCAACAACCTTGACTACTCAAAAAGGAACTATTATGTTCACTCAAGAGGTTGGTGGAGTATTAAATTTTTCAACATGAGTTATGTACCAATATTGCCATTGATTCTACACCTCTTTTCTTGGGAACTCAAAATTTGCAAACTCAGCCCTCTTGCCAAACAATTGTTTCCACTCATCTTCAATTTGAGTGACCTTCTGCTGAATATTGTCAAACATAGATTTGACATTTATTAACAACTTGATAGTGCTACCAAAAGAATAGGTTTCACTAAGGACACCAGTCACCCTTTCTGACAAAAGTGCATCCATCTCTTCTCTCCATAGATATGACTCTTTAAACTCTCTCTTATTTGTGAAAATGGTGGGCACCAGCTCATAATTTGAAAGCATTAATTCATCTTTCAACATACTTGATTTTCTAATAAAATTACCCAAAATGATTCCATACTGCACCATTTTCTTCACAACCTGATGTACTATCTTAATCAATGGATCAAGGTCTTCTTGGCCCTTTGATAACATACGAAATAGTTTTACACTAGGAGACCTCTCAATCCATTTCTTCAAAATTGGTGACATTTCAGTCTTCTCCTTATTCAAAGTTACAAACAAAGAATGTAACTTGTTGACATGACTATAGAAAATAGAGGGCTTCAAATCATATGCAAACTGCATGATTGCATCTGTCATTTTTTATTCATACTTCTAGTTTTACAAAGCTACAACCTTCATATTTTCATCTTTTTCCTTCTCCATTTGTACTCTTATTTCCCTCAATTTATTAGTCTCCTCTGTTAATCTTTGTTCTTCCCAACTAATCCTTGCATCCATACTAGTCTCTGGGTAGGGGGATGGTGGAAGTTCAACAATTGGGCTATAGGAAGAAGCAACTGCAGGCCTATCGTAAATTGCCAATTGGGGAGACCTATGATCCTAGAGCCCTAATAGCTGAGCAATCAATTTATCCTTCTGGATCAACTCCATCTTGAGATCATTAGAGGACTTAAGGAAAATTTCAAATTTGAGCCTAAGCTCTTCCTTTTCTTGTGCATCCTTCTCTGCCACTTTAACATTGAATTTGACAGTCTCCAAATTAAGTTTGATGCTTCC
Source organism: Chamaecyparis obtusa (assembly GCA_027943335.1). Taxonomy (NCBI): domain Eukaryota; kingdom Viridiplantae; phylum Streptophyta; class Pinopsida; order Cupressales; family Cupressaceae; genus Chamaecyparis; species Chamaecyparis obtusa. Next base: position 635,010 of record BSBK01008139.1, read on the forward strand.
ACACCAGAAGTCTCTCCTACTCTCTGTACCAATAAACTACCTACATATCCTATAGAGAGAGCCTATATTATTCTTTTATATTCCTCCCTCTTTAGGGACCACATGACAAAGGCTGCATGATCCTCTGAGAAAGCAATTCCCCTAGCAGCTTGTTTGGCCTGCTCTGTAGTAGCAAGAGTTTTTATCTTTCTCTTTCTAACCTGATCAAAGATAATTGCATTAGCGATGTCCCATTCTAGCAAAATTAGCACTCCTATAGTATGAACCATGGCCCTTCCCTCCTCAAGAGTAATTTTTTCAAACTGCTTGACCATCTCTGCCTTGGTCTCATTTTCTATTTTTGTTATGTCCCTATCAGGGAACTCTTCCCTTTTCTTCTCATGGATCTCTTTATATTGGTTTATTTTCATCCTCTATAAAAATTGGGAGAATGCCCTAGTTTAGACAAGCTTGTCATCAGCTATGAAAGAATCACTGGCTTGTTTCAGGATAGGGTCCATTTGTTTACCCTCAACCTCCTCAACTATAAGATCCATGGCCACCTCCCTAGGTGCCTCAGGCATCCCTTCTTGCAACTCATCATTGGAAACAAAAATGTTTCCCTCATTCCTCATTTGTACCAATTTCTTTGCTACCCCATGTTCATCTAACTGGATGGGGGATTGAGAAGGAGAATAAGCTTCCTCTCCTAGCCTTACATCTTCTTGTCTCTGCCTCTTAGGAGAGGGTCCCTGCATTGCTGGATCAGTGATGGGTCTTTTTCCTTTTGAGGTAGAAGGAAGATCTCGACCTCTCTATTGTGGTGGTAAGAGAATAATGTAGCCACTCTTCTTCTTCATTGTATAAACTCCCTTTGGAGTCAATTTCATATATTTTGGCTAGCTCAAAATCTACCGAGCTCTTTCAGGGTCTATCTTGCCTACAACAGCCCTCTTTTCATTTACTGCATGCATAATGCCTTCAAAATGTTCCACAAGGGCATCTACTTTCCTTTCCCATGGCTTAAAGCATTTTAATGTGTCATATGCTTTGTCAAAATTTCTAATGAAATCTACAGATTTCTTTTAGATGATCCATTTCTCTTTCTTAATCTCTTGAGTTTGGAGGTCAAACTCATTCCTTATCACATCTTCAAGAAAATTAAAGTGATGCTCAATAAGAGCACACCTTACCTTTTCTCTAAACATTCCTAAGAGGAAATGCTCTGTATCTGTACACCTTGCCACTACTCTAGTCATTCTATAGGGAATTCTATAGGGCTACAGGATTTTATTTAGATGCACCCATCCTCCCTTTGTAATCACATACTGATGTGCTATAGTTATGTCTGAGAAGAAAGTTCCCCTTCCCTTGCGAGTGAGGGTGGTTTCCTGTAGGTCACCAATTTGCCTCAAAATTTTAGCATATCCTAATTTTAATGGGACCTGATAAGGTAAAATGTATGGTGCCACTTTGCAACCATATAATCTAAAAACTGTGGAAACTAGATACAAAATTATATCCCCAAAATTGTGAACTATGGTGATGTCCTGGAAATGCTCCTTTGGTCTGATTAACCTTAATAGTTCCCTTGGGATTCTAGGATTGTCAAAAAATAACAAAGTTCTGAGCCTTGAAGCAAAATTTCTTTCAAAAGCAATGTAACTGGCATCAATTCTATCCCATGACAAAGTTGTGGTCCATAGCTAGACTAGAAGGGTTTCTCCATATCTCTCCTTCACAATGTTGATTGTTGAACTAAAAAATCTCTCTCCCTTGTATAAGAACATGTGCATAAGGATTGAATACCACCCAAAAGGCCTACTAACTTTCATGTCCTTAATTCCCATCAATCCTTCATGGATAAGATCAACCAAATGAGATGCAAAATCAAAAATTATTGCCAATTGGGGGTGTAGTGATTGTACTATCATAAACATGTATGGTATTGGCATATGAGTCACTTCATCATGCCCTATAATTAAAGTTAATGACTTATAAACCTCCTATACTCTCTTACTAAACAAATCCAACATAAAAGGCTCTTGTGTGCTTGCATTGACAACACACATTGATCTAATTTCTTCCAAAAATTCCCTTAGAGGCCCTGCTCTCAAATAATCCCTCTATGCCTCATATATCTCTGTAAATTCTGTGAAATCTATTTTCTCCAACCCAATAGAAGTGTCATGCAGTGAAAATACCTCCCTAATCTCATCATCTATGATGTTGATTAGGTCTTTCCCATTTATGTCCTTGACACACTTTGTCATGGGATCATAGCACTTGGCAATTTGGATCAGCAACTCTACATCCATGAACACTCTAGGAACCACCAAATTCCCTATATCAAATTTCCAAATATTACTAAGGGGGGCATAGGAATTTCACTATGACTATGTTGATCTAAATAAAATTAGGCCATTATGATCTTTACCCACCCTAGCATCTCTCATCCAATTCCCTCTATCATAGAGTGCTTCAGCCACCGAGTCCCTAGGGTTTCTTGGGACCAATTCTTTTAATCTAACTGCCCCATTATCAGAATGCGGGAGTAACTACATTAAATCTTCAAAAATTCCCCTTTCCTTGTACTATGTTTTACCAAACAAATTCCTCTTTGGTGGCATTTTAACTAGGGCTTTTCTAAAACAATATATCAAAACCCAAGAAAAACCCTAAATACTTTTAGCTGGCAACACAATTTTCCTTGCAACACCTTCACTGACTTCAAGAAATTTTTGAACTTTGAAAAGAAACCTACCAAGCACCTGTAAATTCTTCACTTGAAATTGCTCCTTGAGGAAAATCTAGTTCACTAGAATGTTTGCGAGAGCAGTAAAGAGAAACAATGATCAAATTTGGGATATAATGTTGCCAACAGTTTGCAATTTGTCCGCACATAGTTCATTAAGTCCGCCATTACTGAAAATTAGCAGCCTTACCATTCACAGGATGTGAAAAATGTCACAGAGTGAAAATTTGAATGCAGGCCATTGATTTTATTTTCTTTCTAGTGCATTGGATGATCAGCAAACAAAGCCACGCAACCCCTTTTCACTTTTTCACAAATGAGTTCTCAGCCAATGAGAATATTTTAATATAGCCATGTGAGGAAATAAACAACTTATCTCTACTTTGCACAGAGTGGACAGGTGTCACCCTATTGCTATAGCGCTAACCTAAAACTGTTAGAAAAACCAAATCAAGATATAACGACAACCTTCAATACCATTTCATCGGACAATCCCCATATTTTAATAAAATCTTGGCCCCATAGTTTGCCTTACAAACATTTATCAAATCATAAGATGCCAAGTCAGATAGGTTTGCAAGTGGAAGACCCCACCTTTATCCTTAGTGTCAAATAAACTGACAACCTCACATGTCATCACTACCTTTAGCCAACCAGAAATGACTGCATCATCAAGAGTCAACAACAAAACATCCACCTGGTGGTTCCCATCTTTAAACAAGATCAACGATTGTCGCTATACTATTGACCCTAAAAAATGTGCACCTTATCCTAGTGGTATAATGACAACCATGAGATCTTGTTGAACTTTAATCATCCAAGAAGGTGTTAGGGATTTTCCTTGTGGGATCAAACTAATATTGAACTTAGGCTTCTTGAGGCTAATTCAAATAAGAGAAAGACCTAATTACTGAGGTCAACACCAGTTCCTATAAAGAGGGAACCTACTCTATCTCTTTTTCTTTCAGAAGGCTCCCCAGTGAGTAACTTTTATTTTTTCTTGAAGGGCTCAACAGTATCATCAGAGCTGGGTAACTTACTGAGGTCAATGACCTCATTTTCTTCTTTAGTCCCTACAATCATTGGTTTCTCCATAGGGGGTGGGCTATATATTGGGTAGCCACCATCACTATCTTCTTCACATTCAAAATCAGGGTGGGCCTTTTTACCCTTATTAGTATCATCAATTTGATCCTTTATGGATTCTACCAATGTGCCAAATTGAGCCATCATCTGCTCAAGTCTCTGGAGGTAAGGCAAAGTGGGAAAGAAACCCCCAAATACCAATCCTTTTCCTTTTAACTGTTTCTCAATTTTGAATAATTGATCTAATTGTTGTACTCTTTTCTCTACCTCATCATCCTCAATGATGTTTCTGATCACATCTTCCTCTAGATATTCCTCATGCTCCTTATTAAAAGGAATGGTAGGCATGTAATATCTCCTAGCAACAACTATGAAACCTTTCGTATCCACATATCTATATGGTGTTGCAAACATCCTATATTTTTCTAATCAATCATTTACCTTACTGAAAGCTCCTTTCCCAATTGTAAGATAGTGCACTTTGAAGTGCCGAGGTGTGAAAGTCCCTTTCCTGTGGGGAGCCAAATGTTCTTTATCTTTCAACATGAGTTTCCAGAAAAACTCTAAAAATGCAATTCTTGGTGGGACAAAAAAATGGAAGTAGATGGGGAGGCTGAGGGAAGCCATAATCCCTAATCATTGTATAGCCCTTCTCATAAAAAATATCCCCCCATTTGTGACCCTCAGTCCACTTATGAATAAATTGTTGGGGTCTCACCAATTGTAGGACCTTGGTGGATAACCTTGTGCAATTAACTCCCAAACTCCGAAGAATAGGGTACATAATCCAATTTTCAAAAGCACCAAAATCCCTCCTAGGACAAGAATGACTCCAAATTGCCAACCAAAACTGTACCAGATTGGGCTATCCATTCCACACCTTTTGTGGCCTGAGATCTTCTAAATTTATAAGATTATAATTGTGAAACACAATAAGGTGCATCAGCAAAGAGTAATGCATGAATCTGGATGTAGAACCAGGTGTGAAATTTTTCAAAGATAATAAACCCTCATGCATCATGTTTATCACATATCCAATATAATCATATCCCCGGCTCACCAGATGACTTTGTGAATCCATAACCAGCATCAAAATATCAGAGGTGATCCTCTCTAGGCCTGCAACGACTCCTAGGACCTGGCATATCCCATATGCAATGTACTTCATATAAAACTAGAGATCCTTATAAAAATATGGAGTTGACCCACTCATGGGTGCAATTTAGTTCCTATTTTCTTTAGATATATGGCTCTTAATCTCCCTAGAGACCAATGCAGCCTCTCTGACATATTTATTTTCTTGGGCTTGCAAATCTATTCCAGTGGCCATAGGGATTTGAATTCCAAAAGCATTCATGAATGAATTCTAGTCTAGGGTTACCAGGGGAGAGCCATCTTATTTTCTAATAGTTCTAGATAGGGGATCATACCATTGAGATAGCATAAGTAGTGCATCTACATCTAGGAAAACCTCTGGGACAATTAATTTAGCTAACCTTGATGTCCAAGGGTTTGAAACTAGTACTGCACTATCACAGTTCTTATAAAAATATCCAAATAAACACATGCCTCTTACATCAAGAGTCCTGGCATCTTTGCAGTAAGCTAATTCATCCATGAAATAATCATCACTAACCTTTTTATTTTGAGATGACCCGGGCAAGAGGGTGAGGAATTCATCTGAAAAAATCTCCTTTAATTTTTCCTTAGACCCTCAGCTGGTAGAAGCTCCACCTACTGCTGCTTGACTCATTCTGACTAAAATTCTAAAAATTCTCTGCAAGATCATTGGTCACACTGTAATTTTGGAAAGCTCTGAAAACCTAGCACTCTGTACTCTTCAATATGCTCCGTAAATTTCAAATGAGTGACCTCTAACTATTTTATTTTGCGAAATTGAATGTGCCACCATGTCTGACACCAAAAAGCTATCAAAGACGTCACCTCTACCATTACTCAACACGAACGGAGCTCAATTTACTAGCCGTAGCTCAAGAAATTCAAATTCAATTATTCAGAGACCTAGCAACTAGAGAAAAGTCTCATGGTCACTTAACAATATTCACCCCTTTTAAAATGCTTTTGAGACCTGGCGACTAACAGGACTTCTCGTAGTCACGAAAAGATTTTCCAATTTATGAATCCATTACGAGATTAAGCGATCACTACATTTTTGGTCTAGAGACCCTGCAACTATAGTCCTTCTCTTTAGTTCATGCTTTAATTTTTCACATTCAGAGATCACCCGACTAAAGTTTATTTCTTAGTCGTAGGTGAAATATTTCTCATTATGAGATCACGTGACTAAGACCACCCTTCACTTTTATTACGAGATCTGGTGACAATAGGCAAATTCTTAATCACTGAAAGCTTTTCATAAACCCAATTTGGTATTGAGACTTTGTTACCACCACAAGATTGAGATAGAATCAACAGCTAAGATGAAGCAGCTTATTAATCCTTCCTTTAAACTTGGCATCATCTAGAGATCACACAACTGTATGTATCTCCCAATCGTGAAAGACTTTATCTAACCTTGGTTACATTTGGAGACTTGGTGAATACCTAATTCTCTGAGTTGTTGAAAGATTTTCTAAACCACAATTTAATTCTGAGATTAAATGTCATCCATCGATCAAATCCCAATCTCACGGCCAATGTTGAGTCTCTTAATCCTTTATGACTTAAATGCTGCATCTGGAGACCTGGAGATAACTGTGTCGCTGGATCACTGACTGTGTAGGAGATAACCGCCACCTTTCGAAGATAACACGACCACTGAGAATCCATGTCACTGAATGAATAACTAACCATGTGAAGACGTAGAGACTTGGTGATTAACTTGAAATAAGACCACACCTTCTGTAGACTAGGATTTGAGCGTGCACCTAAACCTATTTTGAAGGCCAAAGACAAACAAACGTCATAGCATATTATCAAATCAAATTTAATGGTAAACAAACTAAAATCAAAGCCACCTCAGTTTAAGCCTAAAATGGATGCGCCCATGCACCGTTTGATATGCTTGGATATAAATGGATGTGGGTGTGCAAACTCAAGCACTTGGAGCATGCAAATAGGATGATTTGAGGATCAAGAAGACCCAAAATGACACAAAATAGGTATGAGGAACCTATTATGCCTCAAAGGCCTCAAGAACACACAAATATGCAAAGCTAAAAGATGAACTAAGATTGATTAAACAAGAAATGAATCTATGTTAATCCAATTAAGCTAATTTAAATGTGATTTAAGCTTGAAAATGATCTAAAATGATGAGTTTATGCTTATGCTAGAATGAAAATGGCATTATAACTTTGCTATTGAGTTTGAGAGTTAAAAGATGATTTGCCTTAGGAAGTGAGGGTATTTATAGGAAAAGGGAAGGGCTTGGTTAAAAAGGATGAGTCAGAGTTAGGGCTAAGGTTAGGGTTGAGTCAAGGACAAGTGTCCTGACAAGTGTCAAGGGAGGATTGAGTTGAAAGTTTGAGGGCATGTGCACAATTTGGTAAATGTGCCCAAGGCCAAGAGGTGGCAAGGAAGGGATAAGAAGGTCTTAAATGCATAATGAATGCATGTAAGAAAGATAAGGAAGGCTTAAATGCATCCTTAAATGCATTTGCAAGAGGTGGCCAAGCGGTGGCCATCTTTGTTGACTAAGGAGGATGACTAAGAGGAGGTTAGCATAAGTTTTGGTAAACCTTTTGCTAATGGAATGTGACAAGATTAGAAAGGGGATTAGGATTAGGATGGGTGAAGAGGTTGGGTTGAGAAGTTTCTAGAAGAGTCTAGAGTTTTCTTAGGTTTTATGGAATAAAAGTTTATTCATTCCAAAAGCTTAAGTTTGGGAAAATTTATTGAAATATTTTCAATAAATATGAAAATTAAATATTTAATCTTAATTAAATATTTTGAGTTGAGATTAGGGTTAGAAAAGATGGGATTAGCCTTTTAATCGAAATTAAGAAGGGATTAGAAGATTTTGGAAGAGGTTAGTGGTTTTAGGAAAAAAGGCCAACTTTTGGTCAAAAAATAAATTAATTATTTTTTTGGGGGATTTTTGGTCAATTTATTAATTAAAATAATTAATAAATAGGGGATTAATGTTTAAATAAGATTTAAACATTTTTGGGAGGGATTTCTTAATTAAATATTTTTAATTAAGAAAAAGGGATTTAATGACATAAAAATAAATTAATTAATTAAATAAATAATTAATTAATAAATGATGATGTCATCAGGGATTTTTCAAAAAATAAAAATACTTTATTTTCTAAAGGATTTTTAGGTGTCTACATTTTGCCCCTCTTTGATGCGATGCCGCAAGTGGCATGGCTTCAAAGACAAGAAAATAAGATGCCCAAGGCTAGAATTAGAAGAAGAGGGTATGACGCTCGGGTGAATTGGAAGAAAGAGGATACATGCCCCGGTGGGACAAAATCATGGAAGATGTGCCCAGTGGGACAAGGAGAAAGAGGGATTACGCCCTGGGACAGAGTGTGCCCGGCGGGACGAGGAAGGAAGGGCCTAGGAAGAAAGGGGAGATAAATAACCTCACTTCTAAGAACAAATATGGATGATATGCAAGATGAGATGGAAATGCAAGATGCAAGATGCAGCTATATGTAAAGATGCAAGATTAATCTATATGATAAATGCAAGGGACCAGATAGCTCCAAGTGCAAACGGGAGTGCACAACCTAGATTTAATATAGCTATGTTAGAGACCTGCCAAAGATACTGGGATCACGAGGCCTGTCAACAATGTCGCAGAGGACTAACGAGGACTGACGCTAAACAAAACACACAGGGTTGCCCCAACATCACACATGAAGCGCAGAGGCGACATGGCGGATCCAATGCTGAAGGAACCACAAACACACAACTGACTCACAGGCAGAAGCGAAAGATCAAAAGACCTTGCCCCAGATTATCCACACACGTAGCACACCGTGATATAAAGAATCATGGTGACCTTGGTGGGATAAAGAGAAGCCAAAAAGATTAACAAGACCCAAAGGACAAAAAATCCAAAATCAAAATGATAACTCCAAAAAGACATCCTTTGCCAAGGAGAGAGATTAGGTTTGATTGATGGTGGGAAGATTGGTCGGACAGGAGGAACGATATATCCTCAAGGACCAGGATGGAAGATTAGGTCAGACAGGAGGAACGATATATCCTCAAGGACCCATCGGTTGGTGAGAGAATAAGTGTAGTTGTTCGCTGGCAAAAAGCTGAAGTTCAAGGAATAATCAGGATGAGCAAGGATAAGTCGTCAATTGATGTTGCTGAAGCACAAGGCCTGAGTGGGACTACAAATTTTCTGAGGCTGGGGATGGGACAAGATATTTGATCAAATGCTGCTGCAGGATGGACAAAGGTTATGTACAACAAGGAGGAACGATATGCACAAGGGATATGTACAGAAGCTCAGGATTGGGGATAGGAAGATCACACTCGGCGGGACTCTCACTAGGACGGGGACAAGAAGGATAAATACAGGGAGGAAAGCGCTGTACAGGAAAGGGAAAGGGAAAGGGATATGGTACAAGATATGGTACAAAGCTTTGGAATAGGATATGGATTGCAGATGGGTTGGAGGAAGATGGAAGCCGAATGCTTGGAGGATAGGGGAGATGGAACTGCTGGGAGATCTATTATGGATGGAGGAAGAGGACGGTAGCTGAAAGGACAACTAAATAGATAAATAGCCCAGTTTACTATGTTGGCACCTGTTTACCAGGTTTTCACCAACATACTTGTCCAAGGTGCTTGAATTGCCAAGTTTTCACCGTTTGGACGATTATTTTCTCTTTCTCTTTTCTTTTTTGCTTTTTTGCTTTTTTTTTGCTTTTTTTGCTTTTTTTGCTTTTTTGAATGTTTTTGGATTTTCTGATATATGCAGGATCAGGTTCAGGCATAGAACCTCTTCAGATGGATGATGTTGATAGGATCATTCAAGGGCTCACCTTCTGGTGTTGATAGCTGATAGGCTTCCGAGCCGAAGGATGCGGTGACAACATAGGGGCCCAACCAAGTAGGCTCAAACTTGCCTTTCTTTTCTCTATTTGCTAGGACCTTCTGATTTTCTTTAAGGACCATGTCACTGACCTGGAATTGCCTAGGATGGACCTTTTTGTTATAACTCCTTTTGAGTCAATTTTGGTATGCCACCAGGTGATCGTAAGCTTGCTGTCTCTTTTCATCTAGCAGATCTAGCTGTGTGAGCTGGGCCACACGATAGTCTTCATCAGTTGTATAGTTCTTCATGGAGACGCGCAAGGATGGGAGCTCAACCTCGATCGGTAGAACGGCTTCAGCACCATATACAAGAGAGTATGGGGTGGTGCCTGTGGGAGTGTGATAAGAAGTGTGGTAGGCCCAAAGGGCGGGATTAATTTGGAGGTGCCAGTCACGACCAGAATCATTGACAACCTTCTTGAGGATTTTCAAGATAGTTTTGTTAGTTGCCTCAGCTTGGCCATTTCCTTGAGGGAAATATGGACTGGAGAAACGGTGATGGATGTGGAGTCTGGCACATAGATCATCCACATGCTAGTTTTCAAAAGGTGTGCCATGGTCTGTGAAAATGGTAGATGGTATGCCGAAGCGGCAAATGATGTGGTAAAGGATGAACTTGGATATTTGGATGCCAGTGGTTAGGGTGAGCGGAATCGCTTCAACCCATTTGGTAAAGTACTCTGTGGCTGTTATGATATACTTGTGTCCATCCAAAGAGAGGGGGGTGATCAAGCCAACGAGGTCGAGGCCCCAACATGAAAAAGGCCACGGTGGTGCAATAGGCTGTAGATCCTGTGCTGGTGCATGTATCAAATTGGCATGCTGTTGACATGGGAGACATTTCTTGACAAATTCACACGCATCATGTTCCATTGTTGGCCAATAATATCCAACTCTAAGTAGCTGCTTTGCTAGAACCATACCACTCGTGTGGGCACCGCAAATTCCAGCGTGAACTTCTTGTAAGGCCAGGACGGCCTTGTTTGAGTCTAAACATCTAGATAGGACATTATGATACCCGCGACGATATAGGGTGTTGGCTACAAGAGTGTAGCGGGAAGCTCTGCGAATAAGGTTTTGGCGTTGGTTATTGGTGAGATGGGGAGATATGATACCATTTTTTAGATATGCATGGATGTCGTGGTACCATGGGGATTGGGGACCAACCAAGACACACACCATGTTTGCATCGGTGTTCTCATAAGCTGGCAAGTGTAGCTGGTCGACTAGAAATTCATATTGTGTTGCGTCACGTGGGATTTCCAATAAGGATCCGATGGTTGCCATTGCATCTACTGCTTTGTTTTGAAGCTTTGGGATCTGATTGAATTGTAGATGTAGGAAATTCTCTTTCAGTTTATCGACCAGTTGCTTGTAGGGTAGCAATTTATCATCCTTTGTCTGATACTCATCAAGGACTTGCTTGATAATGAGCTATGAATCTCCAAAGACTTGTAGTTCTGTGATGTTCCATTGGATAGCTGTTCTGAGACCTGAGCTGAGTGCCTCATATTCTGCAATGTTATTGGTACAGGGGAATCCCAACTTGAATGATTTTGGAATATAGTCACCTTGAGGTGTGACGAATAGGATTCCTGCGCCAGAGCTATGGGATGTGTTGGAACCATCAAAGTATAGTTTCCACATGGGCTACTCTTCAATCATGCATAAGTGTTCATCGGGGAATTCCATGATTAGTGGATAGGCATCCACCAGTGGTGCTTCTACTAGCTGATCGGCAATGACTTGCCCTTTGATTGCTTTGCGATCTATATACTGAATGTCAAATTCACTGAGTAACATGACCCATTTTGCCATACGGCCTGTGAGGGTTGTCCTTGATAACAGATACTTAAGAGGATCCACCTTTGATATGAGCTTGATTGTGTGGCTAAGCATGTAATGTCTAAGTTTTTGAGTGGCAAAGACCATTGCTAGGCATGCTTTCTCCATGGGTGAATAGTTAAGCTCATAGCCCACAAGAGTGCGACTGATGTAGTAGACAGCTCGTTCTCTATTTTCATCATCATGCTGTGCTAGGAGTGCCCCTAGTGCTGTAGCTGTTGTTGAGATGTAAAGGATGAGTGGGCATCCTGGAACTGGTGGTACTAGGATTGGAGCGTTAGCTAGATACTCCTTGAGCTTATCAAAGCTTCTTTGACATATGGGATCCCACTTGAAGTTGGTGTCTTTGCATAAGAGATGTGAGAAGGGTTGGCACTTGTCTGCTAGTTGCGAGATGAACCGCCGAACTGATTGAAGCTTGCCCTGTAGGCTTCTGAGCTATTTGAGATTTCTTGGTGGAGGCATCTCTGTTATTGCTTTTACCTTTTTAGGATCGATCTCTATGCCTCATCTAGAGACGATGAAGCCTAGAAGCTTGCCAGATGTTACGCCAAAGACACATTTCTTAGGATTTAACTTTAAGCCATAATGATTTAGACGATCAAATACACACTCTAGGATGTTGAGGTGCTCATCTCTTGTTTTGGATTTTGCAAGGATATCATCCACATAGTCCTCAAGGATCTTGTGGATCATGTCATGGAAGATTGATGTCATTGCTCTCTGATATGTGGCCCCTGCATTCTTTAGCCCAAATGGCATCATGTTGTAGCAGAAGGTACCCCATGGGGTTGTGAATGCTATTTTATGTTGATCTGCTTCTGCTATATGAATCTGATTGTAGCCTGAAAATCCATCCATGAGTGATAGCATTTCATGACCCGCTGTAAGGTCTACGATCATGTCTATGTTAGGTAGCGGGAAATCATCTTTAGGACATGCCTTGTTTAAGTCCCTAAAATCAGTACAGATTCTAATGTCACCAGAAGGCTTTGTGACTGGCACCATGTTAGAGATCCACTCTGAATAATCTATTGCTCTGATGATCTTAGCTTGGAGGAGCTTCTCAAGCTCTGCTTTGACGAGCAATGCTACCTTTGGATGCATTTTCCTTAGCTTCTGCTTCACTGGCTTGACGTTTGGATCTACTGATAGGTGATGAACAACAAGGTTTGGATCAAGCCCAGACATATGGGCGTATGACCATGCAAAGTTGATAATGGATTCCTTGAGCAAGGCACTGAGATCGATTTCTTCTCCTTCTATTAGGTTGACTGCAATGTAGGTGATCCTTGGACATTCTTCTGTTCCCAAGTTGATTGACTTGGTTTCCTCTATGATGATTGGAGATTGCTCTGGTCTATAATCTTGGATAGGGGGAAGAGGCAAGGCTTCATCTTCTAGCGCCTGAATTGCCAGGTTTTCACTAGAAGATACGCCCTTTATTTTTACTATTTTGGAATCAGAATGTGCCCCAAGGGGGTTTTCACATAAAGACTCATGATTATCTTTTGCTATTTCATTTTTGCGACTAAAGCTTGCCTCTTCCCCAAAATATCCTTCTGGGTGAAGCTGATAGACAGAGGTTGATGTTGGATCCTGATTGCTTGCTGGACCTGATGCCCCCATGAATTCTAGGAGTGCTTGTGCGCTTTGGAACTCGTCGATGTGTACGATGCTTGGTTGGTCCCAATCTATGAGGTCGGGGTTTGTGAGGGGAAGATCTATGAGGTTAATGGAGAGTTGTTGGAGAACAGAAGTCCCCAGGAGGGTGTCATCGGCAAAGATATCGTCGTAGGATCGGATGTCTTTCTCTTCGGGGATGTCTTCGATTTCCACAAGGTCATCCTGGCTATTCGAAAAGTTCACGTTGGTCATGTTAGTGCCCTCAGTTGTGGTATTGGGCTCTTGTTCAAGAAGGTGAGAGGTATTAAAGCCAAGTCCTTGCTGTTCTGGATTCTGGGATGGTATGATAGGAAACAAATTTCCGTCCTCTTGTGGTCCTAGACCACCACCTTGATAGTTATAGTGTTCTGTGACATTTTTGTAGGGGATTGGGTATTTCTCTTTGAAGTACTCAAGAAGTTATGTGTCATGTGACGGGGGATCTTTGTATAACCATTTGTTAATATCTGGATCCATTTCTTTGCTTCTGATAGTACCATGGGACTCAAAAGTCATGTTTCCGATTTTCTTGAGCTTATAATGTTCCTCAACAGGCTTGTTTTGACAACTTGGGCGCCCTTGAGTATGTGGATCACGTGGAAGAGCCCCTACAGCAAATGCATCACTGAGGCTGTATTCGCCACAACCCTGGTTGTTGATCTTGATGGATGATAAGGTGGAAGAGAGGATGGTCTCTGGATCATGATGGGATCGGGATGAGCTAGCAATAAAAGTACCAATATCGGTTCCAGGATAATGAGTAGAATGAGGGAAAGATGCTTCCATCGCAAGGCAGTATGTGAAGGGGTTAGGATTAGCGTGGATGGTAACCTCAGTGCCTTGATGTGGAAACTTGATGCACTGATGGTAAGTAGATGGTACGGCCTTAATGGAATGGATCCATGGACGACCGAGGAGGATATTGAACGGTAGGTCAAGATCAACAACGTGGCAGAGAGTATCTTGCGCTACTGGGCCTAGCTGGATAGGCAAGGTGATAGTACCTTCAGAGGTACGCTCCAAGTTATCATATGCTTTGATGGTGATCATCTCATGTTGTATGTCGGCCTCCGTGAACCCGATCTTCTTGATGAATTTTAATGTGCACAAGTTGAGGGCTGAGCCATTATCTATTAAAACCCGTTTGATGGCAAAGTCTCTGACCATGACGGTAATGCGGAGAGGGAGAGTATGGTCAGGAGCGACATTTGGTATATCAGATTCTTTGAAGGATAAGGCACATGCTGCTAATAGGTGTCCCACAAGAGTTTCAAACTAAGTTGTGTTAATGTCCGTGGGGACATGGCCTTCTTTTAGAGCTTTGTCCAGGATCTCCTGATGGATGGGTGATGTGCGGAGCAAATCCAACATAGATATTTGGGCTGGCATGTTCCCAAGATGCTCTATGATATTGTATTGTGCACTTGGTGCATTATGTTGTGTTGCGCATGCATTTGATGCTGGCCTGGTGTTAGACTGTGCTGTGGATGCAGTAGACGTTGGCCTTGGAGGAGTAGTTGACCTCGGAGGAGCACCGGCAATAGTTATCCTACCACTGCGGGTAGTTGCAGCACATTGTCGATCCGGCCCTCTGACGTGGATGGTATTGATGGTGGGCTCATCTTGGATGGGCTCAACCTGAGTTATGCATCCGACATACTTGTCATAGTTGATGTAGGCCGCTGTGTGATCTTCTTGCTTGCCTTTGCCACGATTTTGAGGCTGATTGGCATTGGCTTGATTCTTCCCGGTATCGTGTTGAGGAAACACATTTTGATATATTTACAAACTGGCATTGGGTGAAGCTTGAGCTGGTGCATCGACCTGGATTTCCTTGTGATCAATGAGATCTTGGCTGTAGTTCTTAAGCCGCATGCACTTCAATGTTGTGTGCCCCTTCACACGATGGTAATCACAGTATTCATGTTCTTTATACCAATCAGACTTTGGTGTGTTGTCATCCTTCTGTGGGATGGGTGGATATGTGATCATATTTGCCTTGGCTAGCCGATAAAAGATCTGATCCAGAGGCTCACCCAAAGGTGTGAAAGTCCTCTTTGGATTGTTCTGATTGTTGGGTTTGTTCTGCCTTGGGGCAACGTTAACTGCGTTAACAGGATTGCCCTGACGTGCTGGCTATTGCTATTGGTATTGCTACTGATACTGTTGCACAGGTGGTTGATGAGCTTGAGGAGGCTGCTGATAAATAGGTGCTTGATATGCGGGAGCTGGGGGTTGCTGATAGATGGGTGCTTGTGGCGGTTGGTATGTTTGAGCTGGTGTAGGACTAGCCACAACGAATTGTACATTTTTAGTGTCAGTGGCTCCATCTGTAACAACATTTTTGTTACGATTCCAGTAACGGGATTTATCATTGTTGGGTTTGTTCTTGGAATCATCCTTGAAGTGACGAATAGTGCCTTCGTCTAGGAGAGCTTTCTCGATGCCTATGCCTTTGCTCTTGATGTCTTGATATGTCTGGAGACAGTTCATTCATATGTGATGGGATAGCTTTGGATGTAGGTTATCAATGAAGATCTTTGTTAGATGCTTCTCTAGTGGCTGATATGATAACCTAGTTGTAAGATTCTGCCATCTTTGCAAGTATTCTGCAAGGCTTTCTCCATCTTTCTGCTTTGAGTTGCATAGGTCTAGCAAGGACAACTCATTCTCCACATTATGGGCATAGTGTGTGATGAACTTCTCAGAGAGTTCAGCAAAGGTTTTTATTGTCCCATGTGGTATTTTGTAAAACCACTCAACAGTAGTTCCTCCCAAGCTTTTGGGAAACAAGCGCAGGAGATAGTTATCACTGTAAGCTACTTCTTGGCACGCCATGTAGAACTCTTTGATATGGTTTACTGCATCTCCTTTCCCCCGATACTTGTCGAACTTGGGCATCTCAAAATGCTTGGGGAAAGGGATAGTTGCTATGGACCGATCGAAGGGATATGAGCACACCTCTTGGAACTTGTATGTTTTATTCTCTGTTCCACTTTGTAGCTCCTTTAGAGCATTTTTCATTGCTTCCCACTTAGCATTGAGTGGCGAGGGAACTGGGACTTCTGCTTGTGATGGAAGCTGTGGAACTGGATATGGCGCTTGCTATGGATAAATGGGTTGGAACTGATTTTGGGGTAATGGTTGCTGGGGATATTGTTGGTGTGGCATAGGGGGATATTGTGGTAAATGATATGGAACCACTTGATGTTGTTGGGCTGCTTGCTGTTGTTGAACTGGCGGTTGTTGTGGGACTGCTTGCTGATATTGGACATTTGGAACTTGCTGTTGTAATTGATGGGTGGGAACTTGTTGTTGCTGGGGGATGATAAGGATTTGTTGCTGAGGCTGATAGCAAGGGACTTGCTGTTGTTGAGGAATGATGGGTGTTTGCTGAAAGGGGACATGTGGTTGCTGTGGGGGAGGCTGTTGGAATGATGCTGCTTGCGGGTATGATGGTGGTAGTTGCTGAGGTTGGCTTTGGGTTTGGCTGATATAAGTTGGGTGCATGCCTGCGTTACTTAGAGGTGGAACAGATGTGGGGAAGCTAGAAGCAAAGGGTGATGGGGTAAGATAGCTGGGGAAAGTTGGCTGTTGAGGTGGTGGAACTTGCTGGAAGGTATTTGGGATTTGGGACGAATAGCTTGAAGCCAGCGGTGGTTGGGGTAGTTGCTGCTGTGCTGCTTGGGCGAAGGCAGTTTCTTGATTTGCAACCATAGATGTAGGGGATTGAGATGGGATCCCCCATGCCTTCATTTCTTCTTGCGTAAGGCCCCATTGAGAGCTTGTGTTAGGGTGCACTGCAGCGGATGATGGAATGGTAGGAGCAACGGGAGCTTGGGACACGAATGATGGTTGAGAGAAAGGAGCTTGTTGAAGTTGTGGTTGAGTGGATGCTTGTGAGGAGGAAAATGAAGGAAACACCCAAGAGAAAGATGAGGTTGGAATAGGAAGTGATTGCACTAACCCCAAAGAAGAAGGTACAGGTGCTTGGGTGAAGGGTGATGGTGCTCCTTTGATGGTGAAAGGCATTGCTTGACTTGCGGATGGTGGCGAAGCTTTTGGTGTAAAAGATTGCGTGAGAGGTGGAAGCTGACTTTGGGTTAACTGTTGGTTTTGGGCTTGGGCAGCCATAGCAGAAGGGGTAGGAGATGGAGCGGATGGCACTGTAGCTTGTGTTACAGGACTGGCGAGGCTTCCTTGCAAGAAAAGGGGAATGGTGGAAAGCTCTTGGGGTGTTTGCATGATAGGATCGGGAAATGATTGGACAAACGGAGAATACACTTGTGCTAGAACTTGGATAGTTTTGATGGGGATGCGTGGATAGAGAGATGGTGGGATGGAGGTAATTTTTGGTAGATAGTGGGAAAATGTGCTTTGCTGATGTTGCGGTACAAGGGCATTGGTCGTTGGTGGGCTTTCTGGAGGATTTACAAATGCTTGGTTTGCCAAGGGGGATGAAGGGATGTTTGGATCTTCACATGGGTTACTGGCTTGGATGTGGGGATTGTAGGTCATCATGGCGTTGGTGAAAAGTTTGGGATCGGATGAGGTTGTTGGCGGATAAGGATTCATGCTTCTTCTTTTTTGAGATCTGGTCTCAACAGGCATGGAGATGCAAGTGCTAAATGTATGCAAGATGTTTGGCTAAAAGATGTTTGATGGATGCAAAGTTTGATGAACTTCTAAAGATGATGACTTCTAAGATGCAAATGCAAGGACAGGGATCAAGATGGCGATGATGGAAGCTGGATGGAACAGATATGGATCAAGATGGTGGAGGAAAGATAGGTTGCTGGTGGAAAGCTGGTGAAAGATTACTGAGTGGTCAACAAATGAGCTGCTATTTTTCCCAAATGGAGGATCAGAGAATGGATGGGGTCAACCTAGGATAGACTGATGATCTTCGGTCAACAAGTTTCTTATCAATACACTCCAATCTCTTGCTTGAGATGATGGCTATGCAAGGACAAGGTTTGATTTCTTTATGACAACACGTTGTGTCAAAAAGAGGATGATGGTCTCTGATCTTGGATAGGGGATGAAAAACAACTCAAAAGGTAGAACACTAAGTGTTGGTGGGACTCTGGGTTTTGGAGCAAAAGATGATGGATCTGCTGGAAAGATATGGAAAGATGATGGGGGGATGCTAGTGGAAAAGGTATTGAAGGGTGAAGGGACAATGCTCTATCTAAAGGGATAATGCAAATGACAAGGATTGATTCTAGAATGCTGGTAGGAAGATGAATGCAACTTTTATGATGTTCTTGAGATGCAACTAGGGTTTTGATGCTGATGCAAAGGGTGAAACTAGGATGAAACTAAGATGCAAGGTTGTTTGAGACAAGATTTCAAGATCTGAAGATGGAACAAGACATGAACAAGGAATTGGCTAATCTTCTGGCTCAAGGTTGACAAAGTGATGGTTAACTCAGAAACGGAAGGTGAACTGTTTGATGTGAGCGTTATGGGCAATGTTCTCAAATCTGGCTTGGGACTTCTCCTCTGCTTGGGTTGCTTGGATAGTGGATTGATAGGTCTTGAGTTTCTTTTTGGTAACTTTTCACTCTTGATAGGTTTGGGATTTGGGCAACTTCACTTTAGGATGTTTGTTCTTGCTGGGCATCACTTGGAAAAGAGGCTTCTGATTTTGAGACAAAGGTTTCCAATGGCTAAGGTTAAAGTCAAAGCAATCCCCGCAAGGGACAAAGCAACCCTGCGGGATACAAACAAAGACAACTGACTCTGATAAAGCTTTGAAAGTGTACGTTTCAACAAGTGTTTTCACGGAGTCTTTGACTATCAAGTACTTCAAACAGATCTACCTAAGGAAGGTGAGTATCAAAATCACTTGCCCACAGCTTGGTATCCCCCAGAAGGGAATACAAATGGTGAGTAATCTTGAGGCGACCCGGTAAACCCCTTGGAATCGGTCCTTGCACAAGGATTTTGATACTTTCAGATGTAGATAGGGTAGCCTCTATTTTATCAAGTTTTTAATAGTTCCGTGGAGTCTCCATACCCGGTTTTGCTGATCATTCATGACTCACCTAAGAGCCTTGCCAATTATGCTGGCGGAGAGGAATGTTTACCATCCCCAGACACGTGTTTGGCACGAACGCCCGGTGATTAGGAGATGTAAGTGATTATTTTGTTCTTCACTTGTTTGTATACCGGTCGGAGGGGATACCGGTTTGAGGTTGTTCTCCAAAGAGGAAGCGCTTCTCCCTGGACAGGCCTCGCTAAAAGTAGAAGAAGTGGACTTGTTCGAGTCCAAGTGTTCTACGTTGCTTAAGTTAATAGGATTTTGCAAAAAGTAAAACTCCTAAATGCACATCAAGCAGTTGTTCATTTTTCCAAATTTGATTAAGTGTGTTTGAACCTTGAAATTGAAGACACAAGTGTTTAAGATTTTGACTTTTTCTTTCTCCAAAAAGTAAATCGAGCGTTTGCAAGTTTTTTGACTTGGGCATTCAAGATTGAGTGTGCGTGTTGATTAAGAACTTTTAAAAAAGCTTTTTTTTGATCTTTAAGGCATTCAAGATTGTGTTTTATTTTCAAATGGAAAATGATGCTTTAGGACCTAAGTTCTTCCTTTTAACTTCATTCAAGATTTTGTTTTGACTCGTTTGAATGCAGATTTGATGTTCTTTTTATGCCCAAAAAGATATGATCATTCCTACTTTGCATGAATGCATTGTTAAAAATCCTTGATGTTGCAAGGATGCAAATGCCTTGATTAATTTTTTTGTTTTGTTTGTTAGAACACATTTTGCAAATTTTAGTCCTTAATGCATTCAAGAATGATTTGGGGGTTCATTTTAAGCACTAAAATAAGGTGTGTATGATTTTGCTTCCTTATGGATTTTATTATTATTTTTGAAAAAAAATGGCCATGACCTCCTTGCTAGAAGAAGAAGAAGAAGGAGACGGAATAGAAGAAAAATATAGACAAGAAGAGGAAGAAGAATATAGACAAGAAGAAGAAGAAGGGATCGAAGTGCTCCGTCCACCTATAAGCTTGAAAAATCTGAAAATGGTCTAAAACCCATCAGAATGTTTGCAAAGAACCCGTGAAGTGGGTCCCACCGGGCGTGCCAGAATGTAGACTAGGATTTGAGCGTGCACCTAAACCTGTTTTGAAGGCCAAAGACAAACAAACGTCATAGCATATTATCAAATCAAATTTAATGGTAAACAAACTAAAATCAAAGCCACCTCAGTTTAAGCCTAAAACGGATGCGCCCATGCACCGTTTGATATGCTTGGATATAAATGGATGTGGGTGTGCAAACTCAAGCACTTGGAGCATGCAAATAGGATGATTTGAGGATCAAGAAGACCCAAAATGACACAAAATAGGTATGAGGAACCTATTATGCCTCAAAGGCCTCAAGAACACACAAATATGCAAAGCTAAAAGATGAACTAAGATTGATTAAACAAGAAATGAATCTATGTTAATCCAATTAAGCTAATTTAAATGTGATTTAAGCTTGAAAATGATCTAAAATGATGAGTTTATGCTTATGCTAGAATGAAAATGGCATTATAACTTTGCTATTGAGTTTGAGAGTTAAAAGATGATTTGCCTTAGGAAGTGAGGGTATTTATAGGAAAAGGGAAGGGCTTGGTTAAAAAGGATGAGTCAGAGTTAGGGCTAAGGTTAGGGTTGAGTCAAGGACAAGTGTCCTGACAAGTGTCAAGGGAGGATTGAGTTGAAAGTTTGAGGGCATGTGCACAATTTGGTAAATGTGCCCAAGGCCAAGAGGTGGCAAGGAAGGGATAAGAAGGTCTTAAATGCATAATGAATGCATGTAAGAAAGATAAGGAAGGCTTAAATGCATCCTTAAATGCATTTGCAAGAGGTGGCCAAGAGGTGGCCATCTTTGTTGACTAAGAAGGATGACTAAGAGGAGGTTAGCATAAGTTTTGGTAAACCTTTTGCTAATGGAATGTGACAAGATTAAAAAGGGGATTAGGATTAGGATGGGTGAAGAGGTTGGGTTGAGAAGTTTCTAGAAGAGTCTAGAGTTTTCTTAGGTTTTATGGAATAAAAGTTTATTCATTCCAAAAGCTTAAGTTTGGAAAAATTTATTGAAATATTTTCAATAAATATGAAAATTAAATATTTAATCTTAATTAAATATTTTGAGTTGAGATTAGGGTTAGAAAAGATGGGATTAGCCTTTTAATCGAAATTAAGAAGGGATTAGAAGATTTTGGAAGAGGTTAGTGGTTTTAGGAAAAAAGGCCAACTTTTGGTCAAAAAATAAATTAATTATTTTTTTGGGGGATTTTTGGTCAATTTATTAATTAAAATAATTAATAAATAGGGGATTAATGTTTAAATAAGATTTAAACATTTTTGGGAGGGATTTCTTAATTAAATATTTTTAATTAAGAAAAAGGGATTTAATGACATAAAAATAAATTAATTAATTAAATAATTAATTAATTAATAAATGATGATGTCATCAGGAATTTTTCAGAAAATAAAAATACTTTATTTTCTAAAGAATTTTTAGGTGTCTACACCTTCATTTAGAGACTCAGTGACCAAAGAGAAAATCATAATCACTGAGAAATACATCACTTTAATAAATCATTCAGAGACAACCCGACCAAAGGTGATTTTACCTAGAGATTACGTGACTATAATTATTTTCCTTACAAGAAATTATCATAGTAGTTGCTAGATCTCGAGAAGGAATTACTGAGACCTGGAGACTAAAAGGCAATCGCTAAGTCATTTGACAATAAAGAATATTCCAAAGTGCTTATGAGATCAAGCGACAAAGGGCTTTTGGGCAAATGCTAGATTTTTAGGAATATTCTTATTTCTTTGGGAGACTGAGCGACTAACTGATGAAAAATAAAGCGCACATGCTTTATTTAAAACTTAAGTGACCCAATAAAGTAACGGAGAAATAGAAGGCTGAAAAGTTAAACTAGGCATTTTTTATTTTTAAGATACTTAGACCTAGGAAACCCTAAAGACCTAAAAATTATTCAAAAACATCCTCAGCTTTCAAGACAAAAGGCAAAAATAGAGATTTTAACCAACAGTGGCTCTATCTGAGGATGTTTAAATACAATTTTGAACAAGAACCATAGATCTCTGGGATGCAGACCAAAAACTGTACTAACCTAGAACAGGAATAGAAACACGCGACCTGAAAGGAAACAAACCTATACAGAACTTACAAGAGATTTACATATGCAGGAAGATCAAAAACTTAATTGAGGAAGGGTTTCAAGAATTTCCCATGCACTGGTAATTAAAAAACTTCGTCATCCATGTTCTTCAACAAGTAGGAATCTTTCCCAAAACCCTCATGAATCACAAAGGGACCAAGCCATAATTATTCAAACTTTTTATGTTTCCCTTTATCTTCTGCTCTCACATTCCATTGAAGCACTAAGTCATCTGTTCTAAATTTTCTGGTAGTTTCTCTTTTATCAAAAAGGTACTTCATCTTCTGTTGCAACTTGATATTTCTCTATTGTCTCTCCCTTCTCAGTTCATCTAATTTAGTCAATTGCATGATTCTATCCTGTGTTGGCTCTGAGACATATAATTCTTCATCTTGAATAAACTTGTAAATTGGAATTAGATTGTTTATGGGTAACCTTGACTACAAACTATATACTAGTTCAAAAGGGGACTTCCCAGTGGCCTTCTTCACTATGATCCTATCTTCCCATAGGGCTAGCTTCAACTTGGAATGCCAAGCTCTCTTATTTTTCTCAAGTGTTTTCTTCAAGATTGTCAGAATACTTTTGTTGCTAGACTCAGCCTATCCATTTGCTTGAGGATGGTAGGGAGATGAATAAGATGTCATGATTCCATTGTCTTTACAAAACTCCTTGAACTCATCTGATCTGAAACACATTGCATTATTTGTGATCAATTTCATGGGGACACCAAATCTAGTCAAAATATTGTTAAGTAAGAAATCAATCACTACTTTACTTGTTGCTTTCTTTGTGGGAATGACCTCTATCCATTTTGTGAAGTAGTCAGTTGCAACAAGTATCCAACTGTGTCCTCCACTAGATTTCTTAGCAAACTCACCTATGAAATCCATTCCCCACATGGTAAATGGTGCCCCAAAAGTTATTGGGTTCAACAATAATGCTCCTGAGTATTTTAATTTAGAAGCAAATTTTTGACAGGCTTTACATTTCTTAACAAACTGGAAAGAATCCTTAAATAATGTAGGCTAAAAATAGCCAGCCCTTAAAATTTTATGGGCAATAGTCTTTGTTGAATAATGCCGTCCACAAACACCAGCATGCATTTCACTCAAAACCTTTTCTTCTTGACACTTATCAAGGCAAATCAGCAAGACCCCATCTCTATTTTTCCAATACAAGTCCCCTTGTATCAATGTATACTTCTGAGCTTGCAATTTTAGGGATCTCTTTTGATTATCTATCATATATTATGGGCATCTGGCATTCTTAATGAAATATACAATGTTAGCATAGTACGGTTGCAACTCAATACTTGTTATTGTCATATCTGGAATTCTTTCATTGTTAATCTGGACTAAATCCATATTCTCTTCAGTCATTAATCTTGCTAGCCCTTTCCTCTTACCAGCTTGGTGATATGGATTTCTAAATTGAATTATTGAATCCTAGTGATCCACTTGCATCTCTTACTAGTAACTTCAAACTGACTAAGGACATATTTTACTACTGCATGTGGGACATATGCCACTACCTTAGCACAAACCAGATAAGGTTTGAAGGATTTTACTACTTTTACCAGTGCATATACCTATTTCTCCATCATTTCATAATTTAGCTCAGTAGCCTATAAAGATTTACTAAAAAATGCAATCGAATGTTGAAAACCTTCTTCATCCTTTTGTAATAATACAGTTGCAATGGTGTCAAATGATGCAAAGGAGAAAAGTGAAAAGGGCTTGGTATAATCAGGAGACCTCAGCACAGGTGCTTGTTGAACTACTTCTTTAATTTTATCAAAGGCACCTTGAGCTTCAGCAATCCATTGAAACTTGACATCCTTCTTTAACAACTTCACTATGGGCTTGAAAATTTTAGCAAAATTTGCAATGAATCTCCTAACAAAATTGATTTTTCCTAAAAAGGATTGCACCCCTTTAATATTTTTGGGTGTTGTAACCCTTTTGATAGCTTCAACCCTCTCTGGATCAATTCTTATTCCTTCTTTTGATACAATGTGTCCTAGCAACTTTCCTTCTTTGACTGCAAAGTTACACTTCTTTGGATTCAGAGACACCATATTCTAGAGCTTTGACAAAAATCTTTTCTAGATGTGAGCAATGATCAACGGCCCATTTAGAATAAGTAGTTAGGTCATCCTGGTACACCACCATAAACAAGTCTATATATTCTTTGAAAGCAAAATCCATGGCCCTTTGAAAAGTTGCTCCAGCATTTCTAAGGCCAAATGGCATTCTGACATATACATAGGTTCCCCAAGGTGTTGTGAATGCCATTTTAAATTGTTTAGATTCTTTCACCAACACCTAGTTATATCCAGAGAAACCATCTGTTAGGCCATTTTTCTGTCATAGCAAAAATCCTTTGAAAATGGACTCTTTCCTTGCAAGTTTTCTTGTGGTGTCCTACCCTGGTAGTTTCATGTTGTCACCTTGCTCCAGTCTAGATTGCACGTGCTGAAATTGCAAAACCCAAAAAGATATTCATGTTGCAAGGTCTGCAGGAAACAAATTTTAAAATCTACCACAGTGTCAAAAACCCATAGTGTTTTTGAAAGTCCATGATGTTTTCAGTCTGTGTGAAAATCCATGTTGTTTTCGACCTTGGTCCTAACTGCGCAGGTGTGATGGATGGTGGGGCCCAGTCTTTGTAGGGTGTTAGTCACGCTTTCTCCAAGTCTCTGAGTGGTTACATATTTTATTCAGCGATCTGGTGACTGTGTTGTCGCATGATCTTTTCATGCTTGGCGGTTAGCACCTAACCTTCAGTGACCTGGTGACTATTAGTCGCGTGATCTCTGAAAGATTGGCAGTTATATGTTAGCATCTCATGACCCGGCGACTGTTAGTCATGTTGTCATTGAATGTTTGGTGGTTAGTTGGTGGGCCCAGCTCTTTTCATTGCCCAGTGTGGTTAAAGCTCAGACAGGATCGGTGGTTGTCGCTATACCACGAGGAAAAGATGCAAGCCTTTTAATCTCTGCACTTTAACGAGAGCTATTGATGTGGTAGGAGGGTGGATGGCAAGTGGGCCCGATATTTCTTAAGTAGAGTAACAATGCAGATAAGATCTATGGTTGCCACATGATCGTGAGGAATATTCCTCCCCTTTGCGATCATGTGACCACCGTCCAATCTTCCCAAAGGGTAAGGTTTTTCCTGGTAGTGGGTCTTGTGTAAGGTGACTCGGTGGTTGCAACAAGTGGCATGATAACATGTGGCATCGGGCAAGCCCAGGTGGGGTCTGAGGTTTGGCAGAGTGGATAAAGATCTGGAGGTGCTGACAAAATGCAATGTGTTCACATGTTTGCGCAATAAAAAGGTGATTTTCTAGTTCATTTGGTGATTTAGCAAATAGTGGTCGCGTGATCACTAAGTCTTTTGGCGATGGTGTAAAGTATTTCACGAACCGGTAGAAGTTCTTTGGTCGCCAGTTCGCTAGATAGGTGAGGTCGGTGTTTTGGTGATGTGGAGGCTTGTCGCATGTTCACATAGCCCAGTTTCTAGCTATGCGATCATGCGACAATTGTTTGGCATCGTGGTTGTGGATTTAGGGTGGGTCCATAGTGCCGGTGTGGCTGAGGTGTTCTTTTCTGATTGGCTGAGGACTTTGCAAAGGTTGGTGACTAACTGTCGATCATGGCTGGGAGACCGCGGTCGCATGATCGCAAAGGTTAGTTTGGTGCCTTGCGATCATGCGACCAAGCACACATGTAGCCAGAATTCCTATGGTGGTTAAGTTGATGACCGTGCAAGTGCATGACTAAGGGCAAATAGTTGAGGAACATAAAGCTCGCGAAGTGCAAAGTAGCTATTTGTTTTCAAATTTGAATTTTATGAGGGTTTCTAGTGATAGAAAGGACTGAATTTTAATGCAGAAGTGATTGGAATTGGTAAGAAGTAATTTGTTTTCCCTTGCAGTGTGGTCCAGGGTGTGATGATCATTTGCAAAGGGGTTTTGTACCTAGTAGAGTATGGTTTTGTGCTCGAGGTGTATTTGCAGGTGGCCGATTTGACTGGTTTTAATGGCATTCCTTGATGTACTATGCCGAGCTCATAGATTTTCATGATTGCTGGTCTGGTAGAGATTTTTTTTCTCAGGGTTGCCTGTGTTTCCTGCCCCTGCAGTAAATTTTGATGTTTTTCTGGTTGTTTTGTGGTTAGTCATTGTAACCCTAGCCTTAGTTGTCTGTAGCTTGTTGCAACCTGTTATGGGTTTCCAAGGTAGCTAATGGTATAAAGTGTCAAATTTTTTACTTGTCCAGGGTTCTAAATTTTGTCAGTTCTAGGAAGGGTCCTTTTCCTATAAATTTTCTCCTTCTCTTTGCATATAGGGTGTTCTTCTTCCATTGCTGGTTTAGAGAATACAATGCATATTGTAATAGACTTGTTTTATGTATGAGAATTTAATATACTCCTACTATTACCAAGCTATCTCCATTTGAATTCTGAGTCCATTGATCATACATTAAGGGTGTTTGATTTGTCTGCTTGTATTGCCTATGTGTTTGCAAGTGGAGTTGTCTTCACAGAGATAACTGGTTCAGGGTTAGTGTTCATCTATGTATGGGCTGAAATATCAAGGATAGGTCATGCTTATCTTCTAGTGGATGTTGGTTAAGTATTGTCTTTTCATAGGTCTCTTCTAAGGGGAGAGTCAAAATCCTTTGATGGATAATAACATGCTTGAATGCATAGGTGGGTGTTAAGTTGAGGTTTGATCATGGTGTGTGATTGATGTTAGGCATCAACACATTGAGTATATTGTTTCCTTGTTTCATAGCTGTCCCTTGCAATATTGTGTTTGACTCTATGGCCCATTGGATAAGGCACTGGTCTATCAAAGAATTAGGGCATCTCAGGGGTCCTTTCAATCCATTTAAAATCATTTCCATTCAGCTCCACCCTTTCCCTTTCTTGTTGTTAGTATAGGTCTCTGGTTTTCAAACTCATTGCATACAAGCAAGTTATTGCATCAGATTTGGTTTCATTGGGGTACAGGATACCTATAGGAGTCTGGTAACTATTCCACAATAATACATATGCAGGCCTTTCATTCATCAAGAAGATTCATGAGTGTGCAGATGAGGCAATACCTGCCTGAGTGATGTGAAGCTCAAAGTCGAAGGAGGATTTCTCTCTATCCTCATCAATTGGCACTTTTTCCCTGTCAGACTTTGGAGTGAAGACTAACTAGTTTGTCAATTATAGTGTAAACTTGGCACCATGTGGGAACAAGTTTAAAATCCAACACCATCCATCATAGACAATAACTCACATCCAGTGACTTTATGCAACATTGCCTCCATGTTGGGTAGTGAATAATTATCCTTCAATGATGCAACATTCAGATTCCTAAAGTCCACACACAATCTAATATCACCATTCTTCTTTCTAATTGGGACTAAATTAGATACCGAAGTTGAATGCCTTATAGGTTGGATTATTCCTGCATCACTCAACTTGGCCAGCTCCTGCTACATTTTAGGAGCCAAAATTGGGTTAATGGGTCTTTGCTTCTATCTAAATGGTTTAACATCTTGCTTTAATGGGATCTCATGTTGGAACAGGTCCCCTCTATAAGCTTTTAGTTCATCATAGGACCATGAAAACACATGCTTGTGCTTTCTTAACAACTTTATCAAGTTATATCTCAGTTGAGGGGCTAATCCCTTCCCAATATAAACCATTTGAGGTGCATTATGTGATCCCAAATTTACTGCTTCCTGAACTTCAGCCTTAGCACTACTTTTTTTTTACATATAATCATTTTGACTACTATATAATGGTTTTAATTTAGTTAAACCCTTAGGGATATGATTTTAACTCAACTGGATTACCTCATTTCCCATGACTATGTCCTTACCTTCAATTTCCTCAACCAATGTGTTGCAGTCTATAAGTTGACCCTCATATATGTCAAGGCATTGCATAAATTTCAAAATGTCATGATCATCCTCAAAGACCTTCCAATTGTAAATGTTGTCTGAGACAACTAGCCTACTTTTTATTTCTACTATTGATACTCCAAACAAAGTTGAATCATCTCTCTTCAAAGCAACATTGGCCAAAAAATCAGCCATTATGTTCTTGGATCTTTCTACCCAACATATATTGAAAGCATCAAACATTTCAATCTGATCCCATATTACATGTTTATACAGTTTCAACCTATCAGTCTTAACAGCATACTTAGATCGAACTTGTGCCACCACAAGCTTAGAATCACCAAAAACCTTTAAACATTTTATCCCATGTTTGATAGCAATATTTAATCCTAATGACAATGCTTCATACTCAGCAGTATTATTTGTACATTGAAAAGTCAATGAGAAGGAATACTTAAAAGTGGTACCTGATGGAGATATGAATAGAACCCCAGCTCCTGAACCTTCTTTTGAGAAAACTCCATAAAAATACATCTGCCATAGTCCATTTTGTTTTTCTTTCAGTTCCAGAGCCAGTGGATCTGAATCTTCCTTTTGTGAAATGGCCTTTTCCACTCTAAAATTTTCCATGTCAACATCCACACAACAATTCAACTCATCCATATTGGTTAGCTCAATCATGTGTGGGGTTCTGCTTTCTCTAGATACTCTCACATTGTCACCATCAATATTGAAAGTTGTGAAGGATAAATCACATTGAATACTACCTCCCATTGAAGCACTCCATTTTCTTGATAGTAACATTCCATAATGAGGTGGGCTATCAACCACCAAAACACTCATTGTTAGCATCTTGTCAGGGAAGGCTGCCAATCTATAAGGAAATGCTTTTATAGTACCAATAATAGGGACCTCTCTCAAATCCATAGCCTGACATCTTCCATGAGGTGTATCTACTTTCAGACCCCAAAGATTTCATTATTTTTATAGGCATAATAGTATTAGAGGCTCCTAAATCAATCATACAACTTCTTAACAACTCTCCATTTACTATTAGGGACAGAAAGAAAGGATCAATAGTTCTTGTCATGGAATTAACAACATTAGTATCCAAATAGATCTAAGGGATCTCAGAGATAATTTTCCCACACTAGTTTTCAGTTGAATCACTTGTTGCAGCAGCCATTCTACCACTCTTGGTGGAATTTTGGGCATCAAAATGGAGAACTCCATTTACCCAACTCAAAGCCTTGTCTTTATGCTCTTATATTCTCTTCATTTCTAATAAGGGGACTTTAACAGTAATCTATGATAACTGTTTTCCCATGTCAATTGGAATATACTTGGGGTCAACTACATCTTGTTTAATGATAGTAGCTTCCTTATTTTCTTCATGTTCTATAAGGCCATGCTGATCCTTGTTCGGGGTTTTGACCTCCTTTTGGGTAGAAACAATAGTCTCCCAAAGAGGTTTTTTCTTTACTCTGAAGGTTACTTTAGGGGGAGCAAATGTCACATTCTTCTTGATTTTAGTCTTGCTAACAACATCTGCAACCTTATTTTTGTCTTGAGTTTGTTTTACATCTATGTCTATCCTTTTGATGAATATACCAGATGAATTTTGACCTAAATCACCTACCACCCTATTTCTCAAATTGTAGTTACTTTTGGCTTGGGTCACCATATTTGTTGTGATTTGTGCAATTTCTTCATCAGAAGGTCTTCTCAATACCACTGCTTCATCATCTCTTAAAGTGTTGCATTGGACTATATCCAACTGACTGTCTTCCTCATCAGAAAACACTTCCTAATGGTAAGCCTCACTTTTGACTTGGGAACCACCAACATCTTGGCCTTCATCTTCTTTAGTAGAATCCATTTCATCATATATGTATGAAGAAGTCATGCCACATCCTTGATCATCATAAGACTCTTCATTTTTGTTGTCTTGCTCTTCATCTGCAGAAACACTTTGAGCAATTGCATAGTAATAGGGATCATGAGGTGATTGGAAAACAATGCACCAAGGAACATCATCATTCATATTTATTATATTTCTATGCAAGGGGTCCGGGGTCTTATCACTTGGTTTATCTTTTCTTGCAGGGAGCACTGGCTTCCCATCTTTCCACTAAGTGTTGTAGGGATAGTTCTGCATTCTTGGTAACTTGTTAAATTATTGAAGGATGGCCTATCATTTCCGTGCACTCTACTATTTCTTGCTTCACTAGGCTTTAACTCTTTTATTGCTTTCAAAATTTGCTTCAAACTATCATCATCCTTTGGTTTTGTGTCAGACTTCCCTTGCTCCTTTCTATTTGAGATTGAAGGTTTATAATCCTCCCTCCTTCCCAACTTCCATAATATTCTTCTATTGCTTTCTATATTTATGGCCAGCTTGTAAGCTTCTGCAAGATTTCTAGGATTCTTATCTCTCAAAAGATATCCCATTTTTTAATCAAAAGCATTTAGGTAAGTGACCAAACAAATCTTGTCATCTAGTCTAATAACTTGCAACAATTTATGCATGGCTTTCTGAAATCTGACATTGAACTCAACAACACCCTCATTTGGATTCTTTTTTATGTTGTTGAGTTCATTGAGCATGAAACCCTCATTGGTTTTATCACCATATTGTTCTTTGAAAAAATGTTTGAACTGTTCCCATGAGCATATGCTAGCATGAGGTAAATTTCTAAACCAATCTCTAGCATCTTCGGTCAGAGACTAAACAAAAAGCTTCATGATCACATCATCAGGCTCAATGTTGTATTCATCTATTACATCAATGAAGTTTTTCAAATTTTCTTCACAAGTGACTGCATTGCTTCCAGTGAATTTTGGAAGCTTTTTCCTAATTTCATCAGGGATGGGATTTGGGTAACCAGGAATCCCAATAAAAACCAATTTCTTATGTCTCTCATGTATGGATCCTATTTGAGATGGGCAAGCACCTAAAGATGTGGATGTTTGAATATTTTAAATAGTAGAATTCCTGGGCATACCTAGAGTTCTAGCAGTGTTCAACACATTTGCACCCTGTGCTAGAGAAGTGGAAAGTGTATTGGTGGGTCCAAAAGATTTCTTAAGGAAGTCAATCTTTCTTTTTATCTTGGCTACAGTAGCTTCTAGCTCTACCTTTTCTAACTCTTTGGCCAATAATTCTTGTTCCCTTTTTGCCTTTTCTAAATCAGCATCTAATCTAGCTGCTTGATCTAGGGATTTCTTGGTAGGATTTGGTTCATTTATTGAAATCCCTACAACTTTTTGCTTACCTTTGTCCCTAGGATTTCTTATCTCATAAATTTGTTGGACAATAGGTTGGTCCTCTATTTTTTCAGTTATAGGAATATGATTTATGGCTTCAAAATCCAACAATTGCTTCTTCAATTGTTCTGCTCTGATCATAGCATGCCTAATTTTTTCCTCCTTTTCCTTCTCTCTTTTCTGCCTTATTTGAATTTTCTCTTGGATCTTTTGTTCCAATTCAAAAAATTCCTCAAATATTTCCTTAGAATCAAGAAGGGTTGTTTCAAATGAGGATTCTTGGGCAGGGACCTCCTCTTTGTGGTCATCTGGTATTTGGTGGCCTTGTAAGGGGGAATCATGGGGAAAATAAGGAACAAAGTCTTGCTTACTCCTAGTTTGGCTTCTAGATCTTCTGTTATTTCCAGGGATTCCTCTCCTATGAGGTTTTGTTCTCCTTCCATCCTTTTCAGAAGGTGAGTAATAGTCCTCATACTAACTTAAACCCAAATCAACTACTTCCTCATATTCAGAAATACTTCCTTCTTGGTTTATTTGAACAGGATCTTCTACCCTTGTATTTCCTTTTTGCTTCCATGTGAAAGACATGTCATTACTATTTCTCTCCTTCCTCATATAACCTTGTCTTGACATAGTCAGGAGTTCTCCTTCTAGATTTTCTTTTGGGTTTTCCTTTCTCCAAGATCTTGTATTTCTATCAGTCATTATAAAATAGGGATTTCCCCCCTTTTTTTTAGAACACTGGTTCGGAGATTTTGTAAAGAGTCGCCACCCAATTTCCTTTTGGGGTTTGGGGAAAGTAGTCCAATATTCTTTAGGAGAGACTATCAGCCAAGCTCCTAAATGTAAGATACTGAGAGATGAAAGAATAATTATGATCTTCAACTATGACTGACTGGTAGGAAATGAGATGGCTAGGAGTTGAACTCAACTTGAAACCTATCTCACTTGTGACTTTGTAAAAGACCTTAATTAGAATCCCCAGTGGAGTCACCAATTTGTTAGGGATTTTCCTTGTGGGATCAAACTGATATTGAATTTAGGCTTCTTGAGGTTGATTCAAACAAGAGAAAGACCTAATTACTGAGGATTGGATAAGATCCTCCTTCATTTTTGAGCTCCACATACTCAAGTAGGTATTACCTTTTAATGATAACTGATTACACAGTGTTTATGTAAGTGGACACTGATCTTCTATTAATCCTTCTAATGCATCAATCTGTAAAACACTCTGCATATGACTAGGATCAATTTAATGCAGAGCTTAACCAAGAAAAATATGATTGCAAATAAAGCAAGGATCAGTGATTTAAGGATTCTCATCCTTCTTCTTTTTAAGGAGGGACAACCTAAATGATTCTCTCTTCAAGGAATCAAGAAATATACACTGTGTACCTTAGGAACAGTCCTATCTATTTTGTGTAGTAAACATGAAATGAAAAATGAGCTAGTAAATGATGTGAAGGTTTTAATTTTTTCTCTAAAGATCTATGAAAGATAAAACCATAAGAAACAAACAAAAAACCAGTGCCTTATCTAATGGGAAAAAGAAATCCAAATGTAAATCAACCAAATAATTTTAAAAGAAATACAATAGTATGCCTTGCATACCAGCCACAAATCCAAATAGATTACCTTAAAAACTATTCTATTAACCAAACACTGTTATTATCAAAAATCCATACAGATATATCTACTCTTCAAGATGAACTATGAGAACTTTTAATTCTTTCCTTAAAATAAACTCATAAATCAATCAAGCAAGTTTCTTTACAACTGGTATATTTTAAATGTCTAACATGTAAAACATACAAGAGTACAATATAAAGGTAGAGAGACAACAACAGTATATGGTAGAAGTCACAATGTATTTGTATTAAAACCAACTTGCCAATTACATTCACAATTCCGTTACTTAGAAGACCAAACAAAAAACTTGGAAGTCTGCTTCAAAGCAATTATGTTCAAATTTTCTATATCTTTCCAACCCCTCAAAAATGAGTCTTCAACTCTATTTATATCCCCTTTTCAACCACCTTTGAATTCCCTTATGAATGGGAATGCAACAAGCTTCGGATGGTTGAAAAACCTAACCCTAAAATTAAAAGAGACAAATCATAAAAATAAAATACAATAAGCCCTTAGGTGGTGGAAAGACAAAACATTCTTGGACTTTTCTGCATCCTTAGCTGCTTGAAACTGACTGCTTCAACTATAAGCATTTATGATAGCTTCATAAGTTTTAATGAGATATGGTGACTACCATTTCAGGCTAACCTACACCATTCTTAAATGATAGATTATCATCCCTGTATTCTACGATCAGGTGTCAGGTACATCAGATATCCTCCTCATTCTTCATCCAAAATGTCCAAGTCAACTACAACAGATCTAAATTTTTTGGCTTTGTCAGTTCATCCCATGCAGTTACTTCTTCATCTGATGGCCATTTAAAGTTCTGGACAAGTTGTAGCTGTGCTTTTTATCTCTCCCACCTGGCATTCATAATTGCTTTGACATCTACTCTAAATTTGGTGAGATCTGTCTCTACCTTAATAGCTTCATCTAGGGTTTTGTTGAAGCTTTCTAAATCAACATTATTATCTTCACCTAAAAATGCCTCCTTCCTAGGCAATGAAAGATCAGCATTCAATCTCCACTGATCGAGACTCTTTATGGTTCCATCTGTATTCATGATTGAAGGGATAAACTTGTTGGAATAGGAGCTGAGCATGGCTATCTTAGCCTCAATTAGATTTGCCTTACCTTTAAAAAGTGGTAATATGGCTTTAACTCTGTCAATCTCCTCACCAACCCTCACAACTATCTCTAGAATGTCACTTCCCAAAGATTGAGCAAATATCAATCTTTCAAAAAGTGGTTCTCTAACAGACCAAACAATATGAAATCCGCTCAAAATTTGTACATAATTATTGACCTCCTTCGGAAATTCTAGCAATTTTCCATAAGCATTAAAAACAAGATCAAATATGTCCTTAATTGCATTTACTCTATGCTACATAATGTTCAATAGGGCTTGCAAGATAGCCTCATTCTTCTCATCATTTATCTTCTTCAATTCTGCAGCCACCTCCTCCTCTGTCATTCCTTGTGCCTCAATCAATACAGGCTACTCAAGAGGTGTAGGAGCTACTACAAGAGTATTGATAATTTGTAGTTGCAGCTCCTATGCATGCTTTTCTAATGCTATCACCTTTATAATATGTAAATCCCTATCCTTTACAAGGGCACTATAGTCACTCAATAGAGAACCATACCTCTCAGATAGCTATTTTGTTTTATCCTCATTCAATTTTGCAAATTGGGTCAAGACCTGAGATATCTCAAGGTCCCCTATATTGTGGATAGACCACACAATATTATCACCTTCCAATTGCTCTTTTACATTCAAAATGTGTGGTTTATTTTCTTTAGGGTATAGACTCCACATAGCTAATGCATGATTCTTTGGGCTATACCCAAATCCTTTGATGATGTCCCCTACTTGGGTTTCTGAAGACAAAGTGACATCTTCTTGTCTCTTTATTTGATCAATTATAAAATTAGAATATAAGTTCCACCCAGGTACAAGTAGCATGTTGCTCTATTTTACCAATTGTCTGGCCTCATCTGGGGTTAGACTCTTAGCTTCTGGGTCATATTCTTTGAGCTGTTGTACTACCTCATCTAGCACTTGACCCTCTTAAGTTATTTGCACACTAGATGTAACCTATTATTGCTTGTTCCAAATTAAGAAGCTCTTGAACTCATCTGAATTAACAAAATTATCATCATTTAGGAATGCATCCTCCTCAATTATTCTCTCATCTTGGCCAAGGGCCAGAGGTAACTCCACATCTTCAGTCTCATATCTCTATTTTCTTTTTGCCTCTCTTACTGCCTTTCTTATCTCATGATGGTGAACATGAATTCCTGTAAAGAGGGCAACTACTCTATCTATTTTTCTTTCAAAAGGCTCCCCAGTGAGTAACTTCTATTTTTTCTTAAGGGGCTCAGCAATATCATCAAAGCCTGGTAACTTACTGAGGTCAACGACTCCATTTCCTTCTTCAATCCCTACAATCATTGGTTGCTCCATAGGGGGTGGGCTATATATTGGTTAGCCACCATCACTATCTTCTTCACATTCAAAATCAGAGTGGGCCTTTTTACCCTTATTAGTATCATTAATTTGATCCTTCATGGATTCTACCAATGTGCCAAATTGAACCATCATCTGCTCAAGTCTTCGAAGGTAAGGCAAAGTGGGAAAGAAACCCCCAAATACCAATCCTTTTCCTTTTAACTATTTCTCAATTTTGATTAATTGATCTAATTGTTGTACTCTTTTCTCTACCTCATCATCCTCAATGATGTTTTTTATCACATCTTCCTCTGGGTATTCCTCATGCTGCTTATTAAAAGCAATGGTAGGCATGTAATATCTCCTAGCAGCAACTATGAAACCTTTCATATCCACATATTTGTATGGTGCTGCAAACATCCTATATTTTTCTAACCAATCATTTACCTTACTAAAATCTCCTTTCCCAATTGAAAGATAGTGCACTTTGAAGTGTCAAGGTGTGAAAGTCCCTTTCCTGTGGGGAGCCAAATGTTCTTTATCTGTCAGCATGAGTTGCCAAATAAACTCTAAAAATGCAATTCTTGGTGGGACAAAAAAATGGAAGCAGATGGGGAGGCTGAGGGCATCCATAAACCCTAATCATTGTACAGCCCTTCTCATAAAAAATATCCCCCCAATTGTGACCCTTGGTCCACTTATCAATAAATTGTTGGGGTCTCACCAATTGTAGGACCTTGGTGGATAAACTTATGCAATTGACTCCCAAACTCTGAAGAATAGGGTACACAATCCAATTTTCAAAAGCACCAAAATCCCTCCTAGGACAAGGACTCCAAATTGCCAACCAAAACTGTATGAGATTGGGCTGTCCATTCCACACCATTTGTGGCTTGAGATCTTCTAAATTTATAAGATTATAATTGTGAAACACAATAAGGTGCATCAACAAAGAGTAATGCATAAATCTGGGTGTAGAACCAAGTGTGAAATTTTTCAAAGATAATAAAACCTCATGCATTATTTTTATCACATCCTCATGCATTATTTTTATCACATCCTCATGCATTATTCTTATCACATATCCAATATAATCATATCCCCGGCTCACCAGATGACTTTGTGAATCCATAACCAGCATCAAAATATTAGAGGTGATCCTTTCTAGGCCTGTATCGACTCCCAGGACCTGGCATATCCCATATGCAATGTACTTCATATAAAACCAGTGATCCTTATAAAAATATGGAGTTGACCCACTCATGGGTGCAATGTAGTTCCTATTTTCTTTGGATATATGGCTCTTAATCTCCCTAGAGACCAATGTAGCCACTTTGACATATCTATTTGCTTGGGCTTGCAAATCTATTCCAGTGGCCATAGGGATTTGAATTCCAAAAGCATTCATGAATGAATTCTGGTCTAGGGTTACCAAAGGAGAGCCATCTTCTTTTCTAATAGTTCTAGACAGGGGATCATACCATTGAGATAGCATAAGTAGTGCATCTACATCTAGGAAAACCTCTGGGATAATTAATTTAGCCAACCCTGATGTCCAAGGGTTTGAAACTGGTACTGCACTATCACGGTTCTTATAAAAATATCCAAATAGACACATGCCTATTACATCAGGAGTCCTAGCATCTCTACAGTAAGCTAATTCATCCATGAAATAATCATCACTAACCTTTTTATTTTGAGATGACCCGAGCAAGAGGGTGAGAAATTCATCTAAAAAACTCTCCTTTACTTTTTCCTTAGACCCTCGACTGGTAGAAGCTCTGCCTACTACTGCTTGACTCATTCTAACTGAAATTCTAAAAATTCTCTACAAGATCACTGGTCACACTATAATTCTAGAAAGCTCTGAAAACCTAGCGCTCTGTACTCTTCAATATGCTCCGTAAATTTCAAATGAGTGACCTCTAATTGTTTTATTCTATGGAATTGAATGTGCCACCATGTCTGACACCAAAAATTTATCAAAGACATCACCACTACCATTACTTACCATGAACAAAGCTCAATTTACTAGCTATAGCTCAAGAAATTCAAATTCAATTATTCAGAGACCTGGCGACTGGATAAAAGTCTCACGGTCGCTTAACAATATTGGCACCTTTTTAAATGCTTTTGAGACCTGGTGACTAAGAGGACTTCTCGTAGTCATGAAAAGATTTTCCACTTTATGAATCCATTACGAGATTAAGCGATCACTACATTTTTGGTCTAGAGACTCTGTGACTATAGTCCTTCTCTTTAGTTCATGCTTTAATTTTTCACATTCAGAGATCACCCAACTAAAGTCTATTTCTTAGTCATAGGTGAAATATTTCTCATTACCAGATCATGCGACTAAGACCACCCTTCACTTTTATTATGAGATCTGGTGACAATAGGAAAATTCTTAATCGCTGAAAGCTTTTCATAAACCAAATTTGGTATTGAGACTTCGTGACCACCACAAGATCAAGACAGAATCAACGGCTAAGATGAAGCAGCTTACTAATCCTTCCTTTAAACTTGACATCATCTAGAGATCATGTGACTATATGTATCTCCCAGTCATGAAAAACTTTATCTAACCTTGGTTACATATGGAGACTTGGTGAATACCTAATTCTCTGAGTCGCTGAAAGATTTTCTAAACCATAGTTTAATTCTAAGATTAAATGCCATCTGTCAATCAAATCCCAATCTCATAGCTAGTGCTGAGTCTCTTAATCCTTGATGACTTAACCGTTGCATCTGGAGACCTGGAGATAACTATGTCGCTAGATCATTGACCACGTAGGAGATAACTACCACCTTTGGGAGATAACGCGACCACTGAGAATCCAAGTCACTGAATGAAATAACTAACCACATGAAGACCTAGAGACTTGGTGATTAACTTGAAATAAGACCGCACCTTCATTTAGAGACTTAGCGACCAAAGAGAAAATCATAATCACTGAGAAATACATCACTTTAATAAATCATTCAGAGACAACCTGACCAAAGGTGATTTTACCTAGAGATTACATGACTATAGTTCTTTTCCTTATAAAAAATTATCACAGCAGTCGCTAGATCTCGAGAAGGACTTACTGAGACCTAGAGACTAAAAGGCAATCACTAAGTTATTTGACAATAAAGAATATTCCAAAGTGCTTATGAGATCAGGTGACAAAGGGCTTTCTGGCAATCGCTAGATTTTTAGGAATATTCTTATTTCTTTGGGAGACTGAGTGACTAACTGAGGAAAAATAAAGTGCACATGCTTTATTTAAAACTTAAGTGACCCGATAAAGTAATAGAGAAATAGAAGGCCGAAAGGTTAAACTAGGGTTTTTTTATTTTTAAGATACTTAGACCTAGGAAACCCTAAAGACCTAAAACTTCTTCAAAAACATCCTCGGCTTTCAGGACAAAAGGCAAAAATAGAGATTTTATCCAATAGAAGGTAGGCCCCACAGTTGACACTTCACTCAGCCTTTGTCAAATCAAAAAATGTCATGCTACAAAAACTGGCAAGTGGACCCCTTCTCCTTTTCTTTCTCGGCACCCAAAACCCTGACAACTGCCACATCATAATTGACTACAACCAATAGAAAGTGAACATGTCAGTGTGACCTGGCATTTTAGGGCCCACTTCATGCTTCATTTCTTAGAGAGGATCAAACTGTCATTGCTACACCGCAAGCTTAAATTCCTTACATATTTTGTCAATGGTATAACGACAACCGTAAGATCAATATATTGTTTAATCCTTTGAAAAGTTTGATCCCATAGCTGCTACATCACTAAAGACAGATGTCAACCCAAGAGAATTTCCACGGAGACTGACAAGCTAGAACCTACCACTGTCAGTGAGAAATTTGATCGAACGCCTATCGCTAAAGTGTGATGCTTAAAAGGCTATCATCTTGGTCCAACGGTATAGCAACAGCCATTGATCAAATTTGTTATTTAATTTCTAGCACACCCCTTTACTAGATGGGCCCGCTCGAACAGGTGGCACTTCATCGCTAAAGCACATGTCAGATATTCTGACAATGGGCAATCTTGCGGTTTAATGAAAGCCATAAGTTTCAAAAGGTCGATACTTAGGAAAAATTCACTGAAAACTTAGGCTTTGAAAGAAAAAATTAAAAAGGTACCCCACTCGACAACCTAATGATATAATATGTAAAGCAATGGGTTAAAGGGGTTGAAAATTAGCACATGCATATTTTGGAGAATTAGTGAGCCAAAAAGTAACGTGAAATTATAACAAGACTTAAGACTAGTTAGTGCTTCGATCAAACTTAGGGTTCTGAGCATAAAACCTAACTATCAGGTCTCTAAACTGGATCATTTTAAAGTTCTGGCATGAAGCTAAAATTTTTAGAACAGTGCTAATAGACTGTGTTCTTGACAATTTGTTACCACCTATTGATGCCCTGCAGTATTCAGAGACTTCCAAATTTCTTCATACATTACTACCTCATGAAATGGAGTCTTCCCCAATTTCTCAACTATCCATGGTAGAAAAGGTCACTAAGCTAGAGGTTAGTTTAGGATGGGAGTTAAATGTAAATAGTGCCTTAACTCTCTCTCAGCAAACAGATGTCTTGCAGTTTCTAAAAGAACATCAATCAACCTTTGCTTGGGATTATATTGACATGAAAGGTTTAGACCCTAAGCTCTGCACTCACAAAAGTTATATCAGACCTATTCACCAACCTCAGCAAAGGTTTAACCCAGCTCTAAGGGATATAATAAAAAATGAGCTACAGAAGTTATTAAATGTTGGCTTCATCTATCCCATTTTTGATAGTCAGTGGGTCTCCCCTCTTGTCATAGTGCCTAAAAAAGAAGGGAAGTGGAAAGTTTGCATCGACTATAGAGAGCTTAACATAGCCACTAAGAAGGACCACTTTCCATTGTTGTTCATAGACCAAGTCCTTGATAACTTAGTTGGAAAGAAATACTTCTCTTTTCTAGATGGATTCAATGGTTATAATCAGATACAAATAGCCCCTTAGGACTAAGAGAAGACAACATTCACCTACCCATGGGGTACATTTTCCTATTCAGTGCTACCTTTTGGGTTGTGTAATGCCCTTGCTACCTTCCAGCAAGCTGTGATCAGTATATTCTTAGATATCTCTGCTAATTGCATGGAGATTTACATGGACACCTTTACCACTTATGGGCATACTTTTGATGAGGCCAAGGAAAATTTGGAGAAAGTTCTTCAGAGATGTCATGATTATAACCTCTCTCTTAATAGTGAAAAGTGCTTCATGATGATGGAAGAAGGGGTTGTCTTAGGACATTTCATTTCTTCAAAAGGTATTCAAGTGGACCCTACCAAGATTGAAGTAATCAGCACATTACCTACTCCAGCAAAACAAAAAGATGTGTGAATTTTTCTTGGACATTTCAGGTATTATAGAAGGTTTATAAAGGATTTCAGTTAGCTAGTAACACCTTTGTATAACTTGCTCAAGAAGGATGCTGAATTTTCTTGGGATTCTGAGTGTGCAAAATCTTTCTTGCAGCTTAAAGAAGTTCTCACTACAGCATTAGTTTTGAGAGGACCTCATTGGAGCTTTCCTTTTCACATCCATACTAATGCCTTAGACTATGCTATTGGAGTTTTTCTTGGCCATAAGGTGGACTCCGTTGAGCATGCAATTTACTTTATCAGTAAGAATTTGCAAGGCACTGAGTTTAACTACACTGTCACTGAAAAAAGAACTTCTTGCAGTCATTTATGCCCTGAATAAATTTAGACACTACATTACTGGATATGAGATCTATGTACATACTGACCATTCTTCTATTAATTATCTCATGAACAAGCCTACAATCTCTAGTAGGTTGGCTCACTGGTTGCTGCTTATGCAGAAGTTTGACATTATCATCATAGATAAACTTGGTAAAACCAATGCGGTAGCTGATTTTCTTTCTAGGTTACATGTACCTGATGATCCTATAGCCATTGATGATAGTTTTCCTGATGAACGTCTTTTCTTGCTGACTACAGACAATCCTTGGTATGCCGATATTGCCAATTATCTCACAACCGGTAAGACACCAGCTCATTTCTCTATTAAAGAAAGAAGGTTGTTAACTAAAAAGAGGTTTAATTATTCATGGATTTCTAGATTCATGTTTTATACTAGTCCTGACCAAGTAACTAGAAGATGCATTTGAGAGGATGAAACCTATGATATCCTCAAGGCATGTCATGATGAACCTTGCGGTGGACATGTTGTTGCCAAACGAACAGCATTGAAAATTTTGACTATAGGTTATTATTGGCCTAGTCTACACAAGGATGCTTCTCAGTACACAAAAAAGTGTGACAAATGCCAACACATGGGATGGCCTAAAAAGATAGATGAAATGCCCCTGCAACCACAGGTAGTTATCGCACCCTTTGACAAATGGGGGATTGATTTTGTTGGTCCTATTGAGCCCTCTTCCCAAGGTAAATCCTATATCCTTGTTTTCACTGACTATGTTACAAAATGGGCTGAGGCTAAACCTATGAAGCACCATAGGGATAACAATGTTGCAAAGTTCCTTTATGAATTCATCTTCACCAATTTTGGAGTACCAAGGGAGATTCAATTTGATCAAGGTCCTCAATTTACTTCCAATTTGATTGCTGCTCTGATGGAGGAATATAACATCAAGCATGGTAAGTCTTCACCCTATCACCCCCAAGCTAATGGGCAGGTGGAAGTTACCAATAGGGAGTTGGAATCTATTCTCACTAAAATAGTAGCCATTCATAAGAAAGATTGGGCTATCCAACTTCCTAAAGCACTTTGGGCATACCGAACTACATGGAAGTCTACAACTGGTTTCACACCATTTGAGCTTGTCTATGGTCGCTCTGTAGTCATGCCTATCAAATTAGAACATAAGAAACTTAGGATAGCTCTTGATCCTAGGATGGATCTCACTAAAGCACAGCAAGACAAGATTCTAAGTTTGAATGGCCTTGATGAGTGGAGAAAATCTTCCCTGCATAACACTAAATTGATCCAACATCAACGCAAGCAATGGCATGACAAGTTTGTCAAGGACAAAGTGTTTTTAGTTGGAGACTGGGCGCTCCTATATGACTCTCGATACCAGCATAACCCAAGGAAATTTCAAACTAGATGGTTTGGACCATATGAGATGATTGCAATCTTTCCAAATGGCGTGGTTCAGCTCTCCACAGTTGATCTACTATTGGTCAATGGTCACCGATTGAAGTTATATCACAAACCCCAAAGCAAGGATGAGTTCCTGTAGCAATTCTCTTCCATTGTTGGTGACACCCTTCCTACAGCCACTCGTAATGAGCTTTATGATCACTTGCCTTCCTCGCTCTACCAAGGTATTTTCACTTTCATAATAAATACTTTCTTAACAAAAGTCACTTCTCCATAATAAATTTTCACTTCATTTCTAGTCTATCATCTATCCACCTCATATTTTATTTCATTCATGGATCATAACAACTACCACCTCACTAGTATTTTAGGTTAGTGCACATTTCAAGGTATGTAATTTTTAATTCATTTTCCTCTTATTCTATCATATGCCTTGTCATAACTGTAAGTGAGGGCCCACTTGCAATCTCTTAAGCTGGGGGGAAGTTTATTTGTTTTTTTTTGTCATTATGTTTATGCAATCTTTATATTTATTCCTTTCTCCTATCGTACTTGTATTTTTCTGCCATGATTACACACTTTTGAAAATCATTATGTTGCATGTTATTTTTGGCACATATAAAACTAAGGTGGCAAGTTATGTTGAGTACGAGTTCTACGGAGAAGTACTTATGATTAATTATGAAATGATAATACGGTAATTTTCATTTATGTTACTCATAAGCTCATTTCTCAAGCTGCATTACTATAAATTTCCAAATTTGAACTCATCCTGCAACCTGCCTTTTCAATCTTTCTTGTTCAAAATTCTAGTTGTCTATTTTATCTCTTGCAACTCTATTTGGGTATCTCAGAAATAAGATGATGGTTGGTGAGCTCATCCGAAGGGAGCTTACTATGCATTTTTTTTTTCTTGAAGACCAGAATTGTAGGCTATATTTCCAAGCAAGGGGTTGGATAGATTATGTCCAAAAACTAACTAGCTAGGATGATGAGGTTACACTTTAGTTTCTTAGCTCCTTGAAAGAAGGAGTGGCTATAGTTAAAGGACTAAAGGTGCCATTTTCTCAGTCATTTTTAGTAGAAGTTATGGGTTTACCACTTGAGGGTGAGGAATTTTTAGAGAATCTTGACCCAACTACTTCCAGAGCTTAATTCACTCTTCATACAGACCCATCGCTTGAAGTTGATAGGAAACAAGGTACATTTTGACTATGTCTTCCTGAGCTATTTAAACAATGTGTGGTTTATATCATTAGGTATTTCACCTATGAAGGGAGGCACTCATTCCTGCATGCTATTCACTTTAAATTCTTGAGTTGTTTAAGACATGATAACAGGCCTATCAATGTCCCTAGTTTTTTCTTTGGTATCCTGTCAAAACAAGTCATTCTAGTCCAAGAGGGTAAATGAAATTTTGTCTCCCACCACTGTCTAATCAAGTTGATAGTGGAAAAATCCTTAAGGGAGCAGTCAAATATTTCCTGGGAGGAATTTCTACTGCATGGGTTTAAGAAGCCTATCCCTAAACCAATTGGGCGTAGAGTGGGACAAAGGGTTAAAACTGCTAAAGGGGTTAGGAAATTTTTTATTGAAATTGGATAGTCTTCTTCATCCAAGAAGAAATCTAGGGTTAGGGCCCCTAATTCCACTAAGTTTTCTACTTCAAGATCAACTCATGAAGAGGAATCAGAGACTCCTACAGAAAAGGTTGAAGTTTCTCCTATAGTAGAAATGGTTTCCCCAAAGGATAAGAAATATAAAATTAACCCTAGTACTAGTCGGCATGCTAAGGCATCTCCTACAGCCATGAGCACGTCCAGAAAAAGAAAAGCTCTAGAAAGGAAGGAGGAAACTCCATTAAGGATAAGTGCTAGGAGAAGGTCAAAACCAAATGAGGAGATTCT
The DNA here is from genome assembly GCA_027943335.1 of Chamaecyparis obtusa. NCBI lineage: Eukaryota > Viridiplantae > Streptophyta > Pinopsida > Cupressales > Cupressaceae > Chamaecyparis > Chamaecyparis obtusa. The sequence goes on from BSBK01008139.1 coordinate 679,870, forward strand.
AGTTAATGAGCCAAATATAACACAAGATTCTGGGAAGAAGGAAAAAGAGGATGAAAACATTCAGCAAGAGGATGAAAATATTCAGCAAGAAGCTGAATTATAGCCTAAAACTTCTCAGCAGGAAGAGCAGTGGACTGAGATTATGGAACATGACACATTTGAGGAATGTCCTAATGTTAAAATGGAGAAGGTTCTTGATAAGCTAGTAAATGCAAAAGTCATCATAATCGAAGATGACTCCAGCCTAGAAGAACAAGCTTATGTGTTTCGAAGGAGAGGATCAGCCTCTGGGAATCTTTAGGAAGATGATTCAGGAAGTGATGACTCTGACAGTTACATCAGAGGAGTAGATGAAATAGCTTTGTCTCCTACAGTAGAATCTCCTGCAATAGAAAGGGACCCCTATGAAGAAAATTTAGATATTGATACAGACCTTGTCAAGAAGGTTATAGAGCAAATTTTGAATGAAGGGTTAGATACATTAGCTTCAGTGGCTCAAAAATGCTCTAACACCAAGAGGGCTATGATCATCTAGATAGATCCTTTGAAGAGGACAAGTACTAATAATGGTAAGTCATATTTTCCTCTAGCAGTAGACAATTCTTGCCCTAGTTCAATAACAGATCAATCTAGTTCAAACTCGTTGTTATTTGTTATCTTCCAATTGTCTAAGCAATTAAATTCTAAGAGAGAGCAGTGGAAATAGCAATTGAAAGAACTAAATAGGGTAGTAGAACTTGATTATCAGGAAACACTTGTTCAGGAGGAAAAGATAAAACAATTAAGTGTGAAACTTGACAAAATTACATCTTTAATTCCTGACCTAATGGGTTGTAGATCCCCATCACCTATCTATGCCCTGTTTCTTAAGGAGCAGTTGTTAAACTATCAAATGACTTATATTATGTAGGATAGGTCTTCCTCATTACAAGAGCCTATCTAGTTTTCCCAAGCCTTCCATAACTCTCCTATAGCCATTCAAAATCTATTATGTGAACTTTATCTCCACAACCTAGTAGTCCCTAATGACCGAGTTTGGAATCTCTTGCTTTATGTTGGGGATATTCAACTCAAAGCCCTCATGTCCTAGGTATAGAAAGAAATTAGTTGGGACACTCAAGCTAAGGTGTATAGGGATTTGGAGTCAGACATTCCCCTATTTCTAAGGCCTGAAGCCAAAGATCCTCAAACTTACTACTATAATTGGTTAAGGATTGCCCCCTCTGACTCAGGTAGCAAGATCATTTATCAAATGAGAAATGACGCATTTAATGCATATGAACAAATGATATATTCTGAACTGCCTGAGGCTAGAAATGTCATTCAGTGGAGCTAGAATAGTTTATCTAGGGAGATGACAAATAGAGAACCACATTCACCTCTCAATTTTGCTATGGCAACATAGCGCGCTCCTTGGTACATTTCCTTGGGAAGAGAAAGAGAAAGTTTCTGGATTCCAATAACCTTTTAGCTTCCATTACTGATGTCTCCTTTACTTGCAAACTCAAAAAATCTGGACAGTTTTGATATGCAAAGGGAAAAGGACAGATGGAAGAAACACAGGGAAACAAAAGGATTATATTGGAGTCATGTAGAGGGAGGTACTAGCCAGAGAACTGTTGCTGACTATAGATTGACAGCCAGGTTAAAGAGTTTATTTGCTGGAGGGCTAGCAAATAGTTAAGCTAGGGGGAATGATGAGTCAAATTTATGGAATGTTTTGTTTATGATTTTCTAAGTTCAAACTTGAATATCTTATGGTTTTTCATGAACATTATACATTCTTTTATGTTTCTAAGCTTTAGCTATATGTATATTTGATACTTATGAAACTTGAGGACAAACCTAAATATATATATATATATATATATATATATATATATATATATATATATATATATATATATATATATATATATATATATATATATATATATATATATATATATATATATATATATATATATATTAATGAATGTTATGATAAAATTTGGTATCTTTCTTCTCTAGCTTTAATGGGTAGATCTCCTGCAGCCATATGACAAGGCTATGTTAAAATAGGAAAACTTATTATAATCTCTGCCTTGGATTCATGTTTTGGATTCTATTATGTTAACCTTTAGTAGGAAGAATAAGTTAGCAAGGAGCGCGGACTCAAGGATGAGTGGGTCTTTTAAGGTGGATAACTATTTTTGAAGTTCATCATAGCTCCACTCCTTCCATAACTTTGCAGTTGCTAATTCAATCCAAGTCAATCTAGTTACCAAGTGTTCCTATATTCTCAAAGCATTAAATGTGGCTTATCTTCTTGCATAAATGATGTTGTCATTCTTGTAACTGAAGTTGTTATGCTATGTAATGAAGGACCTAGTTTGTAGGAGTTCTATTTTTCTTAGTTGCTTTTAAATAAGCTGGAACTTATGATTCCAGGCTAGTTAGATGTATTGAGGAATTCATACTATAATCCAGCAATAGAGTAAAATACTTTGATATCCTATATTGTATCCATGTTTTTTTGAATGAATATATGATAGTTCTTCATTTCAATCTTTGATTTAGAATTCATTCACACTTCTATGGGGGCCCACACGGGAGGTGAATTCCTTGTTCATGTTTAAATAGGATTCAATTCAGTTAAGTTTCTTTGAAGTTGTTAAGTACTGTTGCTCCTGCAGCCACTAGTAGCAGAACCATTGACTGTTTCCTACAGCATAGGTTTACTTCTAAAGCATTATCTATTTACTGTTAATTTTATTTCCTTCAAGATGAGAGTTAATCTGTAGTTTCAGTTTCTAGTATAAATCTCCTATAGCAATAGCTTTTACTTTAGTAGTGATGACTATTGAGAAGAACTAAAGCATAAACTTTGCAGCCATCATCTCAAGTTCACATTCCCAGATTGATACATTTAATGAAGTTTAGCATGATTTTCTAAGTAGATACATGATTATTTTCAATAATGAATCATTGTTAAAGGATGTCCAATCCTTGAATTACTAGGATATTATTCTAACCAGTCAGGCCCCATAGTCAACTTGATTGGATCGAGTGGTGGAATGATGCCATCACCCATACTATGAGATTTCTTCACATTTACAGTCGTCAGTTAGCTTGCTACAAGAAGTGTTCTTATGAAGATAACACTAAGGCTCTTCACAATGTTGTTGATGTGCTTGTGTTGAATCCTTTTGACTCTGATCTTCAGCTTAAGCTAGCCCAGCTTCGACATGAAAAGAAAATTATAGATGCCTATGCTGCTCATGGAGCTCAAATCAAAGCTCACCTCCACTAGTTGGAGGTGGGTGATAAAGCCTCTAAGGAGTTTTTTCATGTTCTCAAAGCCTAACATACCAATGTTGGTATTCAAAAAATCAAACAAGGATCTGAAACCCTTATCAAGCTCCCTTCCATTCTTTGAGCTTTTGTTCAACACTATGAAAAAGTGTTTTCTTTGCAGGGTAATTCTGTTGTGCAAGAGGAGGCTTTGAAGGCTTGTATTGTTGTTACTCCAAACCACGTAGCGGTTGAGTAGTGGGCCTTGTTCTAAGCAACTGCTTACCATCAGTGATCTCAAAAAAGTGGCTTTTTCTATGGCCAATGATAAATCTCTAGGATGTGATGGATTCCCCTGTGAATTCTACAAGCACTTATGGGATGCTATAGGTCCCAACCTGCATAAAGTTTATCTTGAGGCCTTTCATAATAAAATTTTGGGTGCTTTAATTAACAAAGGGAATATCAAATTCATACCTAAGTTTGGAAATCCTGAGGATATCTACAATTGGAGGCCCATCACCCTGTTGAATGTCTCCTACAAGATAATTGCCAAATCTTTAGCTCTCAAAATCAAACATCTCCTTCCTCTTATTGTTCACCCTGAGCAAACTGGTTTTATTAAATCTAGGTATATCCTTGACAACATTATTACAATTTGGGAAGGGATGAAATGGGATCATCAATCTAAATAGGCCACTTTATTCCTTAAAATTGATTTTGCTAAAGCCTATGACCGCATTGAATGGCTTTTTATCCTTCCCATGCTCCAAGCTCTTGGGTTCAGTCCTCACTTCTTACAGTCTATGGAAACTCTTTTTGGTGATGCCTCTGTGTGCATTACTATCAATGGGTCTCAATTTGATACTTTTGGGATTTTTAGTTCCATCCAGCAAGGTTGTTTGTTGGCTCCTACTTTATAGGTGCTTGTTGTTGAAGACTTTGGGTATTTTCTTGCCAATTCTATTTCCTCTGGTTTGGCTCAAGGTATTTCCCTTCCTGAGTCCTCTTCTCAGCTTATTAATGGTCACTTTGTTGATGACTCTTTTCTCAATCTCATTGAGGATGAGGAGAACATCTCTAATGCCTTATAGTGCCTGGACACCTTTTGTCAAGCCTCTGGATCTACTATCCAATGGCATAAGGCTCTCTATTTTAGACAATCTTTCCTTCCTACTCCTCCCTGGCTTGCTAAGTTTGACTGGAAATGGGTTCAGCATGGGGAATTTTTTTGCTTCCTGGGCATTCCCTTTGCTTTCCATGATTCTTCAGTTGACTTATGGAATGTTGTGATTGCTAAGATTGAGAAAAAGTTACAATATTGAATTTGGAAGCCTCTCTCCCTTGCTAGGAAATTTCATATTTTCTTCGAAGTGTTGGCTTCTACTCATGTCTACTACTCTTCTTGTTGGGCTCCTTCTAAAGCTTCGTATCTCAAGCTGGAATGCCTCCTCAGATACTTTTTGTGGGCCTTTGGAGCTGACATCCATGGGTTCCATAGGGTTTCCTGGTAGTATTGATGCCTTCCTCATGATTATGGTGGCCTTGGCCTTCTCTCCACTTAGAAACAAGGTCATGCTCTCTATCCTAAGTGGATTATTTAGGCTCTTATTGGTGATGAGGCCTAGAAGATTCTTGTCAGGCACTACATCTCTTTAGGATTCACCATTCATAGATCAGCATGGAAGGGCATTGGTCTTTAGACATTGCTCACTATGAAAGAACCTATTTAGATTCAGGGTACTTTCATCATCAAGAGTATTTGGAAAGATTGGGAAGCTATTAAGCCTTGGCTTCAATGGGATGGTGATGCCTTTTGCAATGGGTTTTCTTTCAATCAACAGAACCTCTAGTGGTCCCTGTTGTTTTCTATTCATGGCATCCCCCTAGCCAAGACTCAAGGGGCCAGTGCTCTGCATTTTTTCAAATGTGGAATGCGGACTCCCAAGGACCTCTTCTCTAGGGCCACTATGAGTCTCTATTCCTAGGAGGATATGTAGGCATAGTACCATTTGGCTTGCATAGATTGTCAAACTTTTGATATGTTGGTTTCTACAATTCCTGATAATTTGATTCATAAGCTTGGTATTCAGGTTGTTTGGCCTTGGTGGAAGGATTGGAAATGGTATCCTACCACTCCTTTCAACAATTACAAGCCTAGGTACAACCAAGGTTCAAATCCCCACTGGATCACTCTCTATTGTGGTTCTTAATTGAGATTTGCTTACTTTGACCCTTGGTGAAATAGTGGGCCTTCTTGCCTATAGTGCTTACAGCCAAGGATCAAAAAAATTTAAATAATTTGGGGGAACACCCCACAATGCAACAATAAGTTGTGAGCCTCTCATTTGGGAGGTCTTAGGCTCAAGTCTTCTTGAGCCCTATGTTGATCTTGGCTTTAGCCTATTACCTATCAAAAAATAATAATTACAAGCCTAGGATGGGTTACAGGTGGTTGTCTCCCCATCTTCCGATGGTGGACACTCTTAACCAGAGATGGAATCTTCATTCTTCCACTTTTCACTGGAGCTCTCATTTTCAGACCATCTAGGCTGCCATTAAGGAGCCCAAGATGGCTCTCTTTGTTTGGTTTTTATTTTTCCAAGGGCTTCTAGTGGGGCCTAGGCTCAAACATCTAGGTGTTCATGACCCTCGATGTCCTTTATGTGGTCATCCTAAGATGCTTTTACACATCTTCTAGTTCTATAGGAGAGATCAATAGTATTGGTAGTGGATTCATTATTTTTGGAAACCTTTTAGGCCCGAGCCTTTCTCCTACCATATGATTGCTTAGGAGATTCTCCTAGACTTCCTTCCAAGTTTACCTAGATTTGGCATACTTTCAAGATAGAGATTTTGTTCACTTTGTGGAAAGATAGGAATGTTCTTATTTTTTCTCACAGCTTTCTTGATAGGAATGTTTCTCTGTATAACAAGTCTTGCATATGTAATAATGTCATGATGTAGATTTAGGTTCAAGCTAATAAAGTGGCTCTAGAGTTGGCCCACCTATAGGAGCTACTCAATCATTGGGGTAATGCCCCTTGCATTATTTCCAGGGTTCCTCTGGATGCCATCTCTGCTAAAGGTACTCCCCTCAGAGGCCATCGTTGTGGTCGTAGCTCCTCGGCTCTCCACTCTCATACCCCATGGTCTTAGGCTCCCCTCCACCACTCTCCTAGAGGTGGAGGAGATGGTTGGTGGTGCCACTCATCTTCTCTACCTCACCATGCTTCTAGGTGGTCTCCATCTTTGGCTTATTCCACCCCTCTTGATGCTCATGGCTCTGATTGGCATCCTACCACTTCCTCCAAGTTTCCCCACCTGGCATCGGCCATTTCTCTACCCAGGTCGGAAGAGAAAGAGAAGAAAGAAGATGAAGATGATGGTTGGTCTCTTCCCGACCCTCCAGTTAACCGCAATGATCTGTGGGGTTCTGATGATAAAGATCCTCCTCCTTTTGGCACTGCTCTTACTGCTTAAAGGCTTTATGCCTATTTTTTTTATGAATAGTTGTAATCTATTTCTGGCTTTTCTATGTGAACTCTATGGGGTGATTTCTATGTACCCTAGCCCCTTTTTTTGAATATGTGTAATGCCCCTCCAACCCTATCAAATCTTGGTTATGCTCACCAGGGAGTTAGATCATGCTATAAGTGATTTCATGCTTATTTTTTATTAAGAGAATGGTCCTTCTTGAGATGGTTTCTTACTAATCATGATAACTTCACATTTTAATTTGGGAAATAATAATATTCACATAAGTATGTCCTTTATATCTTCTTGTGTGTCTATGATAGTTTAGGATCTTATTACTAAAAGGATCACCTGATAGGCTTATATGCGTCTTTGTGAAATGCTCATTACTAATATTTATGTTTACCTTAGGTTAATTGACTATAATCGCTTAAGGGTTGGATCTATTATCTTCTATAAAAATGTTACTTGGGATTAGATATGATTAATACATTTGGGGTTATATGATTTATTTATCTTGATCGAATAATGGGACATTTTGAGTACATGTCTGATGGTTAAATGGGTTTGTGAAAGATAATAGATGATTTATGTTTACATGATTATGTTATGATTCATTATTGTTATATGATATAGAAAAGGGATCATTTTGATACTAACCACACTAATCCAATTATGACTTTTTGATGTGACTGTCAGAAGAGGGGAGGCGGTTGTAGTTACTCCTCTAGGAGGTCCACACGATGTTGCACTCTCCCTCCTTGTTTGCAATTGTTTTTACATATATATATATATATATATATATATATATATATATATATATATATTGGTGTACTTGGTTGGTGTTGCAGGATGCAGGTACCAAACATCGACTCCACCTAGCTACATAGGTCTGAGCATGCCTTCAAAATCCTTGAACTATTGTTGTGTGGAGGTATTACCAAGATTACTCTCAAGGTTACCATGGACTTAGATTTCTGCTTAGGAGATTACCCTAGTTGGGGGATCCGAATGCTCTATGTGATGTGGTCTTGTGAATTATGTTTTGATGTCATTTTGTGATTTTTGATGTGAGCCAAATTTATCCCTAACTAGTATATATATATATTTATTATATATAAGTGTACATTGATTGTATGTTATATAGGTATGTGTATATGTGGGTGCACACGCATATACCCATGCTTATATGAATAATAATATTTGTATGGATTTATCGATTGTTTTAGTGGTATGTTATTTAAAGTGAATTCAATGAAGTGTATTAAATAAATGTATTAAAAAGGTGAAAATAATATTAATAATAGTAATAATGAAAATAAATGCTCTTTGTAGTAAAACTAGCTATCTAGGAGGGAGTCGAACTCGAGACCTCCTAGAAGTTAGGCAAGTTGGTTTCCATGTATGCTATGTGGTTTTCTTGAAAGTTATTTGTTGAATGTTCTTGTTATGTTTTCCTTCAAAGTTATTTTTAATTAAATTCATTAAAAATTTGTTAAGTGCTTACGGGAATAATTGGTTTGATTTTTCAACCAACTATGGAAGTTGGAGAAGTTGCTTCCCATAAACCAACTCCTCCAACCACATAGTTGGAGGATAAATGTTTGAATACTTTGTGTGCAGGAGGAGGATAATTTTTGGGGAAGATTTGTTTTTCTTCTAAGTTGTTTGTAAATGATTTCTCTAGAAATTTTTGGTGAAAGTTATGTGAGTTTGAGAGTCTCTGGTTGGTGAAGTCTTATGTGTGAGGATTGCTTGGAGTTGATTGCCTAAGAAAGATTTTCAGAAGGATATCTACTCAAGGCTGGAAAGTTTGTAGAGAGTCTCCAACCAAGGGAGGACGATTCCCAGTAGGACCCTAGGTAGGATTTAAACTTGGATGAATCTCCATTCTTCCTATGTGCATGATTATGTATATGAATTATATGTTACTCGATGAGAATATGATGGTTTATTTTTGTTTGAAATGAGAACTATATATATGTTTTTTTTTTCTGTGTATTTGAAATGTGTTTCCAGGAAGTGATTTTTATGAATGCATGTATGTTCACTATGGTGAAATCTGCCTGGGAGGGTAGAAGTGGTTTTGATCATGTAGGATAGTGTATTATATCATTATTGAATGTATTATGAATGTTTTCAGAATTTAGAACTGTTATTTCAACCTTACTGGTCCTTGTCGATTTGTGCACCACCTTTCTTTGTCCAAATCTAGAATAGATTTTTTAGATAGATAGGATGGATTGATGAGCCATTTTTAAAGGGAAACTAAGAGATCTCAAATGGGTCATGCTCAGATTAGGCAACCACAGTCCCCATAATGCCCAGTTTCACCCGCAAGACATAGTTGACTATCGCATTTTGCAATTTTCTATCAGTTTAGTATTCACCGAGCGAGTCAGCTTAGTATTAGCCAAGCAGGTTGGTCTAGTATTGACTAAGAAGGTTAGTCTAGTATTAGCCAAGTAGGGTCGGTGTAGTATTAGCCGAGTAGGGTCAGTGTAGTGTTAGTCGAGGAAGACAGGAATGCTAGTGTGAACTGAGGCAGATAGGAAAAACAAGCTTTATACAATTATAAAATTTAAGTATAAGTTTCTTATACTTTATGTTATACTTGTATAAAGGGTTTAGGTACCTTCTAAGATGATTGGGTTAGGTTCCAGATTCATAGGAGATAAGATGCAATTTCTAATTTTGAGATTTCTTAGAAAAAAAAAAATCAGACTTAGCCAAATTTCAGGCACGTGAGATTTTGCAAAGCATGGTGTTTTGGCATATGACATTTTGTGTAAACTTTAATGTGTTCATTTCTTGTTTTGTTGGGATTATATGGTGCATTTAGATGCTTGAATAAGGTCTAGGATGTGTTTTAGGGATCAGAATTAGAGTTAAGATTGTCCAATGGACTAGGACTGCTCTTAGGCCTCCTAAATGTTCCCCAAACATTCCTAAACTTTCCTATTCTTTTTTATGCTTTAATTCTAGTTCTTGAAAGTGTTTAAGATGTGTTTTTATTTGTGATGTGTGAAGTTTTTATCACATATGTACATTTGTTACTTGTTTTGTTGGGGTTATATGGCTTACTCATGATGTGTTGGCACTTGTCATATACTTGAGTTTAGTTTATGAGGGTAGGACTTGTCTCGGTGGCCTCCGTGCACAAGAGGGTTCCTTAGACCTATAAATGATCCTTGGAAAAGTTAAACTTGTTCATGTGAAAAATTTTATGTTTTTCTTTGAGATGTCTTGTGATAGACATTCTTCCAATAGTTCTTGTTATGCATATGGCTAAGGTTAGGACTCGCTCTAAGGGCCTGAGTGCACAGGGGAGTTTCCTAAACCTATGAATTAGGACTTGGAAGTGTTATCTTGTATTTGTGGCTTGTGATGGGGTAAGGGAATAGGAACCTTAAGTGAGTGGCTCACCATAGGTGCTGGAACCCTAAAGTGGTTGCCGGAGGATCCTATGGGTGGGTTTGTAAAGAAGTGATAACCTTAAAAATTAACCTGGGAAGGGGGATTCAAAAGATAATGAAAGAAAATATAATAATGGCCACACAGACCTAATCAGAGTACCGGGACCAGGGATAACTATAGGGTGGATCCCTATTCATAAAGGGGGGACCGGGGTTACATGGTTGCCAGGGTGGATCCCAATACACAGGTTATGTGATGACACTCACTTAGGTGGTCTCCTAGAACCTTAACCTCGGTGTTATAATATGATGATATTTTATGTGCTTATTCTTGCTCTTTTGAGTTTTGGATTTAATGGATTTTGAGACTTAGATTGCCTTAAGGTCTTGAGAGTACCTTGGTTCTATCTCCTAGCACGAGAGGTGGAACTTTACCAGTTTCACATGGTTGGGTGGAAAATCTCTTTCGAGGTATCGTTCATGGTTCATGTCGTGGCTTGGATTCTGAGTTGTTCAGTAGTGAAGGTTATATTCTTGTATCATGTATTTCTATCTTTTGTTATCAAGATGTAAAGATGTATTGTAGGCCCTTGGACAATTTGATGTAATTATCTTTCTATATGCCTTCGGGCAATGTGCAGTAACTGTAATTATGTTTGTAAAAGGAAATTGTAAGGAATAAGTTATGTTTATGTGAAGGGTATAATTGTGAATCTAAAGAAGGGATTGAATATGGTTAAATCAATGAGTAATTTCTTATCTTATATCTCTTGTGAATTTTAAATGAAATTGAAAGTAATGGTTCTACGCAAACCTTTGTAATGAAAGTACTTATGGATGTAAACTTCTTTAAACGGAAACTTGTTTTGATATTTGGTTAGTGAAAAGATATGCTAAGAGTTGAAGGATATCTCTGGGTGAAATAATAAGGGAAAAAGGAAACATGTATGTTATTGAAAGAAGTAATGAGATGTGACTTCTTAAATGTATAGTTCATTGTGAGTAATGTGTGATTATTCAAACAAGGTTTTAATCTCAATTCTTAACTAGGCCTATACAAGGTTATAGATGATGATTTGTGGAAGTTAAATGTATGGGAAAAGAAAGATTCATTGAATGGTTTGTGTTGGTTAACAGTGTATGGTTAATTACTTTACACTACTTCTATTATTATATTGAAAGTAGAAAGTAGGGACTCTTATTGTAAAAATTTAATTGAGTTTTGATGGTGCAATTAAGTTGAGCATAAATAATGTTAAAGGGTAAATAAACATGAAAGAATAAATGTGCTTAGTGGATGTGATAAGTAACATGTGCTTGTTTCACTTCTGAAGGTAAATTACGTGTTAGTTGGTAAGGGAAATTAATTCCACTAGTTCATTAATGTAATTGGTTATGATGTGAAATGGAATTAATGTCAATTGAAGTTGTAATGGAAATATAATTGTATTAGATTAAGTAATTAGATGAAATACTTGTTAATGGTAATTGAATTCATTAAGGGAACCTTAAGGAATGTACTTGTGAATGGTAATGTTGATATGTTAAAGTGTAAAAAAAAAATTTAGTTGTAATTTTAGGTCATCGACCTAATTCCTTATGGGTTCCCTAGCGAGGACATTACAATATGTAACTTTAATATTTTATTAATAGAAAAGGCATTATTCATCAAAAATATATTAATATATTATAGTGATTAGAATTCAAAATTTAAAGGATGTCCTAGCCTACATTATGCTTAGTAGACACCTACAACATGGGTGCTTCTATTTTAAGACCACACACACACACACACACACACACACATGTGTGTGTGTGTGTGTGTGATACTATGGATATGAAGTTGATTGTTCTATAAAAAATTTGTGTTCAATTTTTGTGGCTATGAATGATGAATATGGCTTAAATATTGGGATCATGATGATCTGATATGGCGATATCCACTTTGTCGATATCTCTAACTAGATTCAGTGTATAAGCACTCAATGGAATGGAAATGTTGGCACACTTCAATTAGTAATTTTCTCCTCAATGCCACCATTGTTGTCATCACCATATTATTATAATGCTAAGCTCTTTTTCTTGTTTCTAGGGCTCCACTAGTATTATTAGTGGAGGATCTAGATGGTTGTAAGAAGCATTTTCCTTCTCTAAGAGAGTTAACTAGAAGATAGAGAACCTTGATAATGATGGCTTGGGGATTTGATTGCTTCGGTTTAACCCTACCGAATGTGCAAAAATAAAAGAAAGAAGAAATATTCTTAGCTTTTCCGTTGTTATTGGCTATTGAAACCTTAGTGACAAAGGCAATATAAAAGATGTAGAGCAATATATTTGTGGCACAATCCTAGATATACTTTAGATGTGGTTTTCTCTTTCCTGTGTAGTAATGTAATGTGGAACCTTTAAACAAATTGTAATAAATAAAAAGAGAAGGCATTATATAATATTGTATTGTTAAGTTTTATTTTTGCATATACATTTCATTGGTAGTTTTTAATATATTGTAGAGGACATTTGGAACATATGTGTAGTCGTTCATTAAAAATAAAGAAAGATGACAATGGATTGTTAGAGAAACATTAAGAAGAAGTATTTTGTATGTATTTTAATCTAAAACAACTAACTGTTAGTGGAAAATAACTAACTGTCAACAGTCCTATAACTAACTATTATGGTTAGCAGGGGTTATACTAGCCTTGAGAAGCTTATTTAATAGACATAAGGGTGTGTTTCAAAGGGGAGAGAGTGAAGTAGGATAGATAATCAATCCCATATCATGAAGATCAATGTAATCCACTTTGAAGCAATAAAAATATAAAGTTAGTGTATTCTGCTAGGCATAACCCGTGAGGGTACAGTCAGAGGATTTGATGGTAAAAATGCTTCTCTATGGTTCTTGTGAATGGATATGAGTTTGTTTGATACATTTTTTCATAGTCACTTGGATTATTGCAATATTGGATTGGTATGATCCTCCACTCCAGTTATAAATGAGTAGGATTGGTGCAGGAGCACCACACACAACCAAGCCAAAGATAAAGGTTATGAAGACCTTCAAGACTCTCCAAGAAAATCAGAGGACTGGAATGAACAAACAGGGTCAACGGATCAATTGGAGGATTCTACAATGTATATGATACTAAAGTAATGAAATGTTTAAACACATTTATAATGTCCTCAACAGGACTAAATTTCATACTTGTAATGTCCCCTAAGGACAAATAGTTGTTTATATTGGACTAAATGTTGTCCAAGATTCTTTAATGTTTTAAGAAGTCTAGTTTAGGCTTGGGCTAGGTCTAGGTATTAGCAAGAGGGAGTTAAATATTTAGATAAAGCCTTTTATGTTTTAAATTTCAAATATTTAAATAACCAACAACTAGTTTGGGATTTAGAGGGAACTTTTAATTGTTGTGATTGTAAAACTTAACTATTCAATCCAACCGATGAGAGTTGGTTGAATCAGTTCAGAGAAGTTATGTTTGGAGTATTAATCATTCAACTTAATGAAGGAGTTGGTTGAATTATTTTTAGGAAGTTATACTAGGGAGTCACATATATCAAAGGCAAGGGTCTCTGTAGAGACACAGACTCGTGTATTGAATTGGAGAACAAAGCAATAAAATATCTCTGTTACCTGCTACCTGACTCATTGCTATATTTTGAATTTGAATGATTTGGATTTCCTAATGCATTGACAGGGGTTTATTAACCATCTACATTGCTAATTGATGTTTTCCACATTGTATTAAGCTTGTTCTCGAGCCAGTTGCAAAACTAGTGAATTTCATTTAATTGCTTATTTGTTGCAGTAGGGTTTAAGAGTAATGGAGATCTTTCCATGAGGATGAAGGCCTGTTACTCATGGAAAGAATTAATCTAACATGTATGATATATTATTAACAGTGCATATGCAAGATAGTGTGGGATTTAGGTGATCATGGTGAGGAACAGTGGACAAAACATTGAAGTTGGCTGCCAAAGTGTAACAGTGGTCGATCCGTCCACTGAAGGTATATGTTTTATGATATGGAATGGTTTGTTATGTTTATTTGATGGTGAATCCATCATCAATTTGGATCAGAGCTATGTAGAATTGGGTGATTGAGAAAGCCCTAGATAGCAAGGGTTGAGGTCCCAAATTGGGGATTTTGGTGTTGCAAAGCCCTTGAGGCTAATTGCTTTAGGATTTAGTCATTTTTAGTCATTATATGATTCTGTTGTAAGTCTAGAGTGATAAGGATAAAAGGGGAGTGGTGTTGCTTTGTAAATTGGTGGGTTCTTCATGCTAGTTGTAGGTCACCATGTAAGAACAGTCAGTGTTGGTCTAAAGTAATAGTATTAAAGTTTTTGATATGTTTTAAAACTCTAAAAAGGGTATTCATAATTTCCATCACCTTGTCAAATGTTTTGGAAGAAGATTGAATTATTTAGGTTCTAAGTCTGCTGCAGGGTTAATAATAGGCTTTTGAAATAGTTTGAGAGAGCTTTGATAAGATGGAGTATGGGTTGAATTAGAATCTTGTAAGCCTTGAATCTAAATCATTACAAACCTAGAAAACTAAATTCATCATTTTTTTGAGTATTGTGGAGACCTTGACAAGTCAAGCCCTTTTGAGCATTTGAGGTGGTTGATAGGCTAGAGTGCCTAAACCTCTAAAATTTATAAATCTACTTGTGCATTTGATTGTTAGGAATGAATGAAAATTATTTTGGCAGTCATTCTGTAGCAATTGTTGTTGCATTCATGACTTGGATTGTCATTGATGTCAACACAGTGATATTCTGGATATCAACAGGAAAGTAGGTACAGTTTTGTTTTGCACACATGTTTTATTGTAGATTGGATTTTTCACAGTTGATGGTATGTTCTTTGGTGTGTTATTAACCTATGGTTAATAGCACAAAAAGAAATTCATTCATTCATAAGAGTTATGAGCATTTTGGTGAAAGCAGTGTTTAGACAGTGTTTCTCTGAAGTGATTTTCAAAAATTGGAGGATATCTCTTAGCTGGGATGGAATCTGATTTTGTGCAGTTAAAGGGATGTTGGAGACTCATTAATTATGACTTGGTTCATAGTGAAAACTTTGAAGATATGTTTGGAGAAAGTTACAGTATCTGGAAGCTGACAGTTTTATGTGAAATTTTGTGTGTAGCGTGTAGAAATTTTTATTTTGTAATTAAGGACCGACTAATTTGTAATTATTTGAGTTTGGTATATAAGAAGGAATGTTTTCCTTGTTGAAATATGTATTGTGAAGGTTGAGATGTGAATATATGCATGAAGTGAAGAAAAGAGCTAATTCAATGATGAAGGAAGACTTGTGAGTACAGAGATCTGGAATTGTGATCTTGTGTAGCAGAGAGTGCGGTTTTGGCTCAGTGTGAAGGATGTAATATATTTCATATTATTCTATTGAATAATTCTAAGATCTTTTGGACAGTGGGTTCAAAGATCTTGCCTTGAAGTTGTTTGGGCAGTGGGTCCTTCTATCTTCCATAAACTCTTAACCGGGTTAGAATCTTTTAACAGGGATTCAAAATCTCCTAACAGGGATTTATATGTACTGAATGTATTTCATAAGACTCCTAACAATGTCCATCATCTAACAAGGAACTTTCACATTAATGCATCATTTTTTGGGCATTATTCCCACCAAGGTTTACTCTTTTCAAGAGGTTCCCTAGTCAACATATCTTGTGTTATTGTGCAATTGTGTATGGTTATCTTTCTATGGTTGATTAGTAAATTAATTATATTATTTATAGCAGTTGAATGGTTAAATTATCAGATAACTGATTCACCCTCCCCTCTCAATTATCTTGGGGATCTTTACTTTCTAACATTGATACCACCACCCTTCCCTCTGCATCAAGTGGTATCAGAGTGAGGGAAAGGTCTTCTGGAAGTGTATTTGGTCTTGTGAAGATTGGTCTTTGAGTCCTAAGACAAGCTCTTACAGTTGAACTATCCTAGGAGGAGTAGCCCTAAGTTGAGTCTTGTACCAGTTTAAGAAAGCAACCATGGCTGATGGAGAAGATGGAGAGTTTCCCATCCAAATGACCAACATGGAGTTGGCAAGGATTGTGATGAAGCAGTTGGCTGATAACAAGAAGCTGAAAGCAGCCCTAGACAAGAGAGATAAGGAGAGTCATTAGAAGGATATGTTGATGAGAACTATGATGGATAGGATAGCAGCATTGGAGAATAGGGATAAGAGCATCAAGTAGGATGAAGTAGTAGTGGAAGAAGAAGAAGGAGAAAAAAGACCCCAAGAAGAGGAACTGATAGACCCTAAAGATGCAAGGATGGCTAAACTGGTGAAAGCCATAAAGAGTGGAGATGTAAGGGTAAGGGTAGACTTACCTATGTATGGAGGAAAGATGGATGAAGAAGAACTGATAGATTGGTTCAGTGCAATTGAAAATTGCTTTGAGTGTGAAGGGATAGAAGAGAAGGATAGAGTGAAGATAGCAAAGTCTAGGTTGAAGGGACACGCTTTGTTGTGGTGGGATTGTATCCAGGTAGAGAGATGGAAGAATGGTAGACCCAAGATCACATCTTGGTACACCATGATGGACAAGATGAAGGCAAAAAATTTTCCAAGAGATTATAGAGTATAGTTGTACAAGAAGATGAGGGATTTCAGGAAAAAGAAGATGGATGTATAGAAGTACACAGAGGAATTCAACAAGCTTGATATTAGAGTGGATCATGATGAAGAGATGGAAGAAAATATTGCAAGATATATGGGGGGGCTGAGGTTCAACATCCAGGATGAACTTAGTCTTTCTACCCCAAGGATAGTTGATGAATGTTATCAGTTGGCCCTGAGGGCTAAAGAGAAGATAAGGAGACAAGAGAAGCAAAGCAGCAATAGAGGTGGATCTTCCATGAGAGGAAGAGGGGGAAGAGGTACTGTTCATTCTCAAAATCAGAATGACAAAGACAAAGACAAAACATTTTAAAAATATAGAGGAGGTTATAGAGGTGGAAGAAGTGGAGGAAGAGGAAGTGGAGTATTCAGAGGAAGATGCTTCACTTGCAATGAAGTGGGCCATCAGTCCTTTAGGTGTCCTAAATGGCAGGAAGACAAAGGGAGAGATAGAAGAGTGAACTTGGTTGATGAAGAACCAAGAAAGGAAGAGTAGAAAGAACCAATTGAAATTCATCTGGAAGAAGGAGAGTACTTACTGATGGGAAGAAGCAATCAAACACCAAAAGATCCAGGTATATTCAGATCAAATTGTCTCATTCAAGCCAAGGTATGCAAGTTTATAGTTGATTCAGGGGCAAGTAATAATGTGTTATCTTATGAGGTTGTTAAGAAATTAAATTTGAAAACTTTTGCACATGCTGCTCCTTATTATGCTACTTGGGTGACTGAGAGTCAGAATTTGTTGGTTAAGGATCAAGTAATGGTTGAGTTTTTAGTTGGGAGTTATAAGGACAAGGTCTTGTGTGATGTCATGCACATGACTTGTGGGCATCTCATTTTAGGAAGATCTTGGCAATGTTCGAGGAGAGTTATGCATGATGGCTATGAAAATACATATGTCGTTCACCAAGGCAACATGAGGTATAAGCTACATCCATTGGTGAGGAGTCACAAGGAGTCTATACTGATGTGTTTTGGAGAAGAAATGTAGGCAAGAAGGTAGATATATATAGGTCAAGGAATGGTACAGCAAGAAGGAAAAGTTGGAGGCATCCAATTGCTGATAGAGCAATGGCAAAATAGTCCTGCATCAAGAGGACTTGGGGATCCAGACTATGTTCAAGTTGGGGTAATCAATTGACCAATGGTTGCGCAAATGACTAAAGTTGTAGATAAGAAAGGATAGCAACAACAGGACCCACTCAGAGGGGCAAAAAGATAGGCATTCAAGCAGCAGTACTGTCAAGCAAGAGGACAGTCTAATCCAAACATTTTTGCATCTAAACCTTGATGTGTGAATGCAGGAACTATGATGAAGCAGCAGGTCACTTTGGGGGACTATTTCATCCCTCAGCAACAAATGGGAGCAAGGACCAATAGGTCATAGCATTAGGACAACTCTTGGGGCAAGAGTTCTTTTCATGGTGGGGAGTATGGTGCAGGAGCACAACACACAACCAAGCCAAAGATAAAGGTTATGAAGACCTTCAAGACTCTCCAAGAAAATCAGAGGACTGGAATGAACAAATAGGGTCAATGACTCAATTGGAGGATTCCACAACGTATAATGATACTAAAGTAATGAAATGTTTGAACACATTTATAATGTCCTCAACAGGACTAAATTTCATACTTATAATGTCCTCAAAGGATAAATAGTTGTTTATGTTGGACTAAATGTTGTCGAAGCTTCTTTAATGTTTTAAGAAGTCTAGTTTAGGCTTGGGCTAGGTCTAGGTATTAGCAAGAGGGAGTTAAATATTTAGAGAAAGCCTTTTATGTTTTAAATTTCAAATATTTAAATAACCAATAGCTAGTTTGGGATTTAGAGGGAACTTTTAATTGTTGTGATTGTAAAACTTAACTATTCAATCTAACTGATGAGAGTTCATTGAATCAGTTTGGAGAAGTTATGTTTGGATTCTTAATCATTCAACTCAATGAAGGAGTTGGTTGAATTAGTTTTAGGAAGTTATACTAGGGAGTCACATATATCAAAGGTGAGGGTCTCTGTAGAGACACAGACTAGTGTATTGAATTGGAGAACGAAGCAATAAAATATCTCTGTTACCTGCTACCTGACTCATTGCTATATTTTGAATTTGAATGATTTGGATTTCCTAATGCATTGATAGGGTTTTATTAACCATCTACATTGCTAATTGATGTTTTCCACATTGTATTAAGCTTGATGTCATGCCAGTTACAGAACCAGTGAATTTCATTTAATTGCTTATTTTTTGCAGTAGGGTTTAAGAGTAATGGAGATCTTTCCATGAGGATGAAGGCCTATTACCCATGGAAAGAATTAATCTAACATGTATGATATATTATTAACAGTCCATATGTAGGATAGTGTGGGATTTAGGTGATCATGGTGAGGAACAGTGGACAAAACATTGAAGTTGGCTGCCAAAGTGTAACAGTGGTCAATCCGTCCACTGAAGGTATATGTTTTATGATATGGAATGGTTTGTTATGTTTATTTGATGTTGAATCCATCATCAATTTGGATCAGAGGTGTGTAGAATCAGGTGATTGAGAAAGCCTTAGATAGCAAGGGTTGAGGTCCCAAATTGGGGATTTTGGTGTTGCAAAGCCCTTGAGGATAATTTATTTAGGATTTAGTCATTTTTAGTCATTATATGACTCTGATGTAAGTCTGGAGTGATAAGGATAAAAGGGGAGTGGTGTTGCTTTGTAAATTGGTGGGTTCTTCATGCTATTTGCAGGTCACTGTGTAAGAACAATCATTGTTGGTCCAAAGTAACATTATTAAAGTTTTTGATATGTTTTAAAACTTTGAAAAGGGTATTCATAATTGCCATCACCTTGTTAGATGTTTTGGAAGAAGATTGAACTATTTAGGTTCTAAGTCTGCTGCAGGGTTAATAATAGGCTTTTGAAATAGTTTGAGAGATCTTTGATAAGATGGAGTATGGGTTGAATTAGAATCTTTTAAGCCTTGAATCTAAATCTTTGCAAACCTAGAAAACTAAATTCATCATTTTTTTGAGTATTGTGGAGACCTTGACAAGTCAAACCCTTTTGAGCATTTGAGGTGGTTGATAGGCTAGAGTGCCTAAACCTCTGAAATTTCTAAATCAGCTTGTGCATTTGATACCACCACCCTTCCCTCTACATCAAGTGCTATCAAAGTGATGGAAAGGTCTTATGGAATTGTATTTGGTCTTGGGAAGATTGGTCTTTGAGTCCTTAGACAAGCCCTTACAATTGAACTATCCTGGGAGGAGTAGCCCTAAGTTGAGTCTTGTACCAATTTAAGCAAGCAACCATGGCTGATGGAGAAGATAGAGAGTTTCCCATCTAGATGACCAACATGGAGTTGGAAAGGATTGTGAAGGAGCAGTTGGCTGATAACAAGAAGCTAAAAGCAGCCCTAGATCAAAGAGACAAGGAGAGTCATGAGAAGGATATGTTGACGAGAACTATGATGGATAGGATAGCAGCATTGGAGAATAGGGATAAGAGCATCAGGAAAGATGAAGAAGTAGTAGTTGAAGAAGAAGAAGGAGAAGAAATACCCCAAGAAGAGGAACTGATAGACCCTAAAGATGCAAGGATGGCTAAACTGGTGAAAGCCATAAAGAGTGGAGATGTAAGGGTAAGGGTAGACTTACCTATGTATGGAGGAAAGATGGATGATGAAGAACTGACACATTGGTTTAGTAAATGCTTTGAGTGTGAAGGGTTAGAAGAGAAGGATAGAGTGAAGATAGAAAAGTCTAGGTTGAAGGGACATGCTTTGTTGTGGTGGGATTGTATCCAGGCAAAGAGATGGAAGAATGGTAGACCCAAGATCACATCTTGGTACACCATGATGGACAAGATGAAGGCAAAAAATTTTCCAAGAGATTATAGAGTACAATTAAGAAGATGAGGGATTTTAGGCAAAAGGAGATGGAGATACAGAAGTACATAGAGGAATTCCACAAGCTTGATATTAGAGTGGATCATGATGAATAGATGGAAGAAAAGATTGCAAGATATATGGGGGGGTTGAGGTTCAACATCTAGGATGAACTTAGTCTTTCTACCCCGAGGATGGTTGATGAATGTTATCAGTTGGCCCTAAGGGCTAAACAGAAGATAAGAAGGAGACAAGAGAAGCAAAGCAGCAATAGAGGTGGATCTTCCATGAGAGGAAGAGGGGGAAGAGGTACTGCTGATTCTTAGAATTAGAATGACAAAGACAAAGACAAAACATTTTCAGAATCTAGAGGAGGTTATAGAGGTGGAAGAAGTGGAGGAAGAGGAAGTGGATTATTCAAAGGAAGATGCTTCACTTGCAATGAAGTGGGCCATCAGTCCTTTAGGTGTCCTAAATGGCAGGAAGACAAAGGGAGAGATAGAAGAGTGAACTTGGTTGAGGAAGAACCAAGAAAGGAAGAGTAGAAAGAACCAATTGAAATTCATCTAGAAGAAGGAGAGTACTTGCTAATGGGAAGAAGTAATCAAACACCAAAAGATCTAGGTATATTTAGATCAAATTGTCTCATTCAAGCCAAAGTATGCAATTTTATAGTTGATTTAGGGGAAATTAATAATGTGTTATCTTATGAGGTTGTTAAGAAATTAAATTTGAAAACTTTTGCACATGCTGCTCCTTATTATGCTACTTGGGTGACTGAGAGTTAGAATTTTTTGGTTAAGGATCAAGTAATGGTTGAGTTTTTAGTTGGGAGTTATAAGGACAAGGTCTTGTGTGATGTCATGCACATGACTTGTGGGCATCTCATTTTAGGAAGATCTTGGCAATGTTCGAGGAGAGTTATGCATGATGGCTATGAAAATACATATGTCGTTCACCAAGTCAAGATGAGGTATAAGCTACATCCATTGGTGAGGGGTCACAAGGAGTCTATACTGATGTGTTTTGGAGAAGAAATGTAGGCAAGAAGGTAGATTGATACAGCTCAAGGAATGGTATAGCAAGAAGGAAAAGTTGGAGGCATCCAGTTACTGACAGAGCAATGGCAAAATAGTCCTGCATCAAGAGGACTTGGGGATCCAGACTATGTTCGAGTTGGGGAAATAAATTGTCCAATGGTTGGGAAAATGACTAAAGTTGTAGATAAGAAAGGATAGCGACAACAAGACCCACTCAAAGGGGAAAAAGATAGGCATTCAAGAAGCAGTACTATCAAGCAAGAGGATAGTCTAATCCAAACATTTTTGCATCTAAACCTTGATGTGTGAATGCAGGAACTATGATGAAGTAGCAGGTCACTTTGGGGGACTATTTCATCCCTTAGCAGTAGATGGGAACAAGGGGCAATAGGTCACAGCAACAGGACAACTCTTGGGGCAAGATTTATTTTCATGGTGGGGAGTATGGTGCAAGAGCACCACACACAACCAAGCCAAAGATAAAGGTTATGAAGACCTTCAAGACTCTCCAAGAAAATCAGAGGACTGGAATGAACAAACAAGGTCAACGGATCAATTGGAGGATTCTACAACCTATAATGATACTAAAGTAATGCAATGTTTGAACACATTTATAATGTCCTCAACAGGACTGAATTTCATACTTGTAATGTCCTCAAAGGACAAATAGTTGTTTATGTTGGACTAAATGTTTTCCAATCTTCTTTAATGTTTTAAGTAGTCTAGTTTAGGCTTGGGCTAGGTCTAGGTATTAGCAAGAGGGAGTTAAATATTTAGATAAAGCCTTTAATGTTTTAAATTTCAAATATTTAAATAACCAACAGCTAGTTTGGGATTTAGAGGGAACTTTTAATTGTTGTGATTGTAAAACTTAACTATTCAATCCAACCAATGAGAGTTGGTTGAATCATTTTAGAGATAACAAAATGTATCAGAAAAACTCATATCCATTCACAAGAACCATAGAGAAATGAGTTACTTGACATCTTCTATGGTCCATAGTATAGTTCAAAATAATGAGGGAAAGAACAAAATGTATCAGACAAACTCATATCAATTCAAAAGAACCATAGAGAAGCATTTTTACCATCAACTCCTTTGATTGTACCCTCATGGGTTATGCCTGGAAGAATACACTAACTTTACATGCTTCTTTATGGTTCTTGTGAATTGATATGAGTTTGTCTGATACAACAAAGTCAATAGCCCTAGTTTATAAATTATACTGTGGATAATAGAATATGTCAACCCTCATTATTTTAAACTATACTATGGACCATAGATTATGTAAACCCTTCATTTTTATGTTAACTATCCCTGAATAGTGAGTAGGGGTCATAGTCACTTGGATTGTTGCAATATTAGATTAGTATAATCCTCCACTCTAGGTATAAATGAGTAGGATGGATCAGAACAAAATGTATCAGACAAACTCATATCCATTCACAAGAACCATAGAGAAATAAGTTAATTTACATCTTCTATGGTCCATAGTATAGTTTAAAATAATGAGGGAAAGAATAAAATATATCAAACAAATTCATATCCATTCACAAGAACCATAGAGAAGCATTTTTTGGATCAAATCCTCTAACTGTACCCTCATGGGTTATGCCTAGAAGAATACACTAACTTTACATGCTTCTTTATGGTTCTTGTGAATGGATATGAGTTTGTCTAATACAACAAAGTTGACAGCCCTAGTTTATGTGCAAAAATGGCCTGTTATTGACTGTCACCTAATTTCTCTTCAATTTTTCAACCAAATAACCTTAGATTTGTTGCAATAGGAAGCTAAGACATCTAAAAAACTTCCTATGAAGTTATTTTTTCCATAGTAATCCACATGGGTTCAGGAGAAATGAAACACCAGTCAAAAAATGTTTTAAAAAGTGGTTTTTTCCAATTCAATTTTGCAGATTTGTTTACCAGATAAATAAACTAAAAGAGCTCAAATCAAACATTTTTGGCACTAATGAGGATGCCCACAAAACTGATAATCTAGACTTCCTATAAGTCTTCCAATTCCATTATCTATTGAATGTTAAAAGAAAAACATTAATAAATATAATTTTCCCAATGGTTTTAATAAGCATTTGTATGGTTAGGGTTAAGAGATGAAACCAGTGAAGAGATGATCGAAAACACATGCTGCTGATTAAATTTGACCTGCTTCCATCCTTCCCTCCTTCACCTCTCCTTTGCATGCGAAGCAATTGCATAATGAAATAAAATGAAACCATGTCTTTTTTTTAAGTTATATTCCTGTGTTGGTCAGAATTATGACCACCTATCATGGTCATAATTCTGACCAACATGGGAATAGATTTAAAAAAAACAAATTTTTCCTTCTATAAACTGACCAAGGAAAATCATTTTAATGCTTGGTTGGAAATGTTGGTCTAAAAAGTGGGTCAAATGTAATAGTGTATAAGTATCGGTCAAATGAGTTGCTTGCTTCCTGATGTAGGATCAAATAGGATTGGATTGTCAACCTAGGATAGACTAATGATCTTCGGCTGACAAGATTCTTATCAATGCACGCCAATATCTTTCTCGAGATGATGAGGCTTACAAGGACAAGTATGGATTCCCTAGAAAATGCTCTGTCAAAGGGTGAAGATTTTTTGTCATGCCCATAAAATTCAGTCTAAAAA
Organism: Chamaecyparis obtusa; assembly: GCA_027943335.1. Taxonomy (NCBI): domain Eukaryota; kingdom Viridiplantae; phylum Streptophyta; class Pinopsida; order Cupressales; family Cupressaceae; genus Chamaecyparis; species Chamaecyparis obtusa. The sequence continues at coordinate 704,268 of BSBK01008139.1, forward strand.
CATACCATTTTTTTTTTTTTGAAGGGTATATTAAGACTAAGTTTATGACGAGGGTTAACAGAGGTATAATAGTTTTGTCTCAAGTTGTGCCAACTATAATCCTAGTCATATTATGAATGGTTATAAGAATGTGATGACAACGCAATACTACCAAGATACTAAATGGTTCAATTATTAAAGCGTCAGATTAATAGATCACAAAGTCTAATTAGCAGATAAGAAGCTAACAGATTCCATTGTTCGTAAAATCGGGTTACCAAAAACTTTCACCTAGCTAGATCATACTTTATCCTCTCAGAATATAATTCAAGCAACCTCATCATTGGCTAAGAAATAATTATATCAACTATTAGTATTTATTGATTTATATAACCATTAAATTCCCTAAGGAAATAAATTAAACTTATGACAAAAAGAAAATAATTATATTAATTACTAATATTTAATTAATATAATTATTTACATCATAAATTAATTTAGGGGTTACAGAATGATTATATTAATTAATGTTACTTGTTTAATGTAATTGTTAAGCAACAAGTTACATAAATTTAAAAAGAACTAATTATATCAATTAATGTAATATTAATTAACATAATTTATAATTTAATAAATTAAATATCATTTATATTCATTAACATCATCAATATTGATTAATACAAATAATAAAAGAATAACATTAATTAATATATGAATAACAATATATAAGTTAATTTTTAATATTAATAATAATAATTAATACAAATAATAACTAATTTGATAAAGATTATTTATATTATTTAATAGAATTAATATTAATTATTCATAATAGTATGGAATTCAAAATAAAACAACTTATCAAACTATAAAATTACACAACCTAAACAAAACAACTAACAACCTACTAATTAATTCTAACACCCTAGGCTAAACTTCCTACATACTACACTATTTCCTAAGCTACACCCCTAGGTCTCCCCTAGACGCACGTGCCAAGTGAGTGGAGCACGCATCTCCATCAAGGAAAGGGTGCGCTTCATGAAGGAATGGGAAACTTAGCATAAGGGAGGGAAAGTTTGGAGAGCAAGTTTGGGAGGGCCCACCAAACATATCTCTTCAAACAAAACATTCTAAACAAAAGCCTAAACCTAGTGTGAGTTTCCAAGGAGAGAAGAGTTGAGGGGAGATGATGGGACAAGGGAAGTTGGGTCCCACCCCAAACCATTTACCAAGACCCAAGAACAACTCACGCAGGGCAAAGGGTAAGGGAGTTGTCAACCAACTATATGATAAGCAGTCAAAGTCAAGTACACTAAATGGCAATGCATAGGCCAATGAAAACAATAATATTAATTGCTATGACAGACCTTTCCATCTCCTGTGCCACTTTTTGAGGATGAAATAAAAAACTGTGAGGAGAAATATATATATTATTATTTATTGTTTATTCTGACTTTGAATTGGCATGTTTATATTTTATTATATATTGCATTTCATTTTGAACAAGTAGGCAATTAATATAGTAAAATAATGACTGTGTGTTTGGAATTTGTATGGGAATTTTTCCCATACAAATTCCAGAGACCTGTAGGCCTCATTTTGCAATCTTTTTTTTGCCCATTTCTTAGTCTCTTTTTTTTTTTGAACCTGTTGAGTTACAATTTATTTTTCTTTCATACATCTAAATTAATATTGATGGTTTATTTTTTTTTTATAGGAGATAAAGTTGGTTACTCTTTAACTTAATAGTATTCCTATAGTAGTGTGTTAGTGATCTGATTGTTATTTATTGAGCAACTATACTATTGTTTCTCATCTAAAATGACATATTCAGTTAACAATTTACTTTGCAAAGGAGGAGGGTGAGAGAAAGTGATTGATTCATTACTTGAATTCAAATGACATTTACATATAATGATTCCAATAGTAGATTGATAATATTTTGATAACTCACTTATCCTTTCTAAAGCTTTCTTATTTCTATAACAATACAAATGCCATTATCAATAGGGGAAAAATCTATTCTACATTTTCCATCAAAGCTAACAAATCCATTTTATTGCAATGAAATGAAATCTCATTTTTCCATTATAGCAATGATTTCAAGGTACATTAACCATTTCATAGCCTTCATAGAGATTTGATATTGAATGACATAAACAAATAAAGTTTCAAATTGCTTCCAAGATTCAGCAACAAATTCTTTATGCAATCTACATTATTTTCATAAGGGAACATGAATTTTTCAAAGCTAAAACCAATATACTTCTTCAAGGATGAGTTGCAACAACTTATTTCAATACAAGACTTGGATACAAACTATAAACTTGGAGCATTCACTCCATTACAATTACATTAACTCAAGATGTCTCAAGATGTCCATACTATGACATTAAACACAATACAATGGTGTTCCAAATCCAACATGAAAACATCCTCAATAACACAAGTTTACAACTCCATCCAAGAAGTCTTCAAGGCTCCAAAATCCTGCAATTTAAACATAGTGCATAGGCCAAGGAGTGCTCACCTCCCAACCTAGGCTTCTATGAAGCCACCCCCGAGCTTGGGGAACCATCAAGAGACAAGGGAAAACACTCAAGCAAGCTCACAACACAAGGACATGAAGACATAACTACATGAAAACTCCCTCCCAAGTTTGTTACAAAGAGTCTCATATGAACTCACATTGGGTGAAGGTGGGACTAAACCAAGAGGAGAAGCACATATATTGATGGGAACTAAGCCATCACTTGGCTTCCTCATCAAATTTTCTTCTCTACAACACAACTCCACAAAAGAAATCCTTATGACCCCCATTCAACAAAATGTAAATAAAGATGGCTACATGGAGCCCATACTTCCATGTTCATCCCTCTCCATTCCAAGGAGAGACTCTGCACTCTTGGATGTCCCAACAAAGCCCTTCACCCTCAAGGCTACTCTTCCCTCCCAAGGGTGAGTGTGGCCTTGAGAACTCCCTCACAACACACTACAATTCACATGAAAACAAAGGAAAAGTTCAAGAGCAACAAGAATACTTCACATTCACAATGCTATGAAAATCATGAACATATCAAGTTCAAGATTTCTCATAGCATACAAAGAAGAACACTACATAAAAACATGAATCACAAATAAATAACTCCATTACTACAACATACAAATTCACAACACAACACTACAAGAATCCATATTTTCATTATGCATACAACAACTATTATTCAAGGGAGCATTTTCTCTCAACATGAAAAGGAAAGAAAAAAAACTTTAACAACTAAGAGAAGTGAACCACCAACCTTGATCCAATGCTAAAGGAAGATAGTTGAAGATGAGCTTTTCCCAATATCCAAGGTCCTCCAATTTGGCAAAAATCTCTAAATCTAGAGAGTGGGTGTCAACCTTTTCCAAAGGAAGAGGGCCCTCTAAAAAGGCCTCCACACACTCTCCTATGGATAAGGCTTGCATTCCTATTGGGTGGTCTTCCCAAAGGCCCTTACAAGGTTTCCAATTTTGGTCTCTTACAATGGTAAGCTAAAAAGGTGGAAAGAGGACTTCCTTCTAAGTGGGTGGTGATCTATCCAAAGCTTGGTCCCAAAAGTTGATTCTCGTCCATCTTGGGAAACCAACTTTTGGATGGGTCATTTGGTCAACCAAGGGTTATCCTTTGGTGAAAAATGACCCTTACCCTATGGTATAACAAGTGGGGTAACTAAAAATGGTCAAAACTCTCCCCTAGGTGCCTTTTTAACCTTCCAAAAGTGCAAGCAAAGTTCAAATTCGAAATTCAAGGATTAGACAACACTCTAAGCTCTCTAATCAAGTGGTCTTCATGGGTATCCTAAAGGTACCTTCCTAGGTTAGTGTTCAACCAATCCCCAAGTGGACATGTCATGGCCTCATGTACACACATGTGTCAAGTGACACAATACAAAAAGACACTTCACATGCCATGTATATATCCACTTGGGCTCTCTCATCAAAAATAACATTCACAAATACATATAAATCAAAAGCATTCATGCATCACACTTTACAAAATAAATACATCACAACAAGGTTATTGGCTTCTCACTAGAAGCAACCTTGGCTCAACAAATATTCACAATAGTCTCTGTGATGATTCCCCGAATTTCCATGGCCTATCTCCCTGCACACTCAATTCCAATATCAGTAGTCCAAGGAAATTGAAAATGAACATGTAAATACATAGCATTAGTAATCAAGTAATTCATCTGACAATTCATAAATTACATTACAATTGATTATCCACAACATACAACTCATCTTAAATACTTAATTCAATTAAATTCAAACATAAACATCGCATTCATACATAATTCAATTTGCAATTAAACTTCATCATCATAAATGTTCATAAATTAAAACATACATGTTAGTCTCAAACCAATGTCTCAATATTCATCATATAATCATAATATAACGTCCATCAATCTACTAAGTGATAAAACCACATCATAAAGTATCGATAAAATCCATAAGGCATCAAAATATAATCATAAAATATGTCTATGTCAAAAGCAGAACTGAATGGCTATGATAGGCTAGGGGTGAGGCCTCACATTTTTTATTTAGGATAAGGATTTGAAGCAACTCAAAGGATAAGACACTAAGTGTTTGGGATTGGTTTTATTGGATTTGGTTCAATGATGGTGGGTTTCTTACTTGGATGTTGGATTCTGGGATTTGGATCAGGATGAAGGGTAATGAAAAGGATTTTGATTTGTGGATTGCTGATGGAAACATGATGAAAGGATGATTGAATGATGTTATTTCTAAGAGGATGACCTAGATGCAGCTAAAAAGGGATGACTTATGATGCAACTAAGAAGATGTCAAAAAATTCACCTAAGGATGGATGGTGATGCAATGATGAGACTAAGGATGATCTAGAATGTAATGGATGTTGATATAGGATAGTGAGATTATGAAGGAATGGTGGATATATGATAGGGTCAAACTCATCTTTTCTCTCTAGGTTGATATAGCGACAATTAACCTAGAACCGGTATGCAAACTGTTTCACTCTGGCATTATATCCCATGTTATCTAGTTTCTCTTGAAACTTCTCTTCTGCTTGGATTGCCTCTGGGATGCGTTGGTGATCCTTTAGGTCTCTTTCTATAATCTTCTTCTCTTGATAGACTCTAGAATTGGGAAGCTTAGCTTTCTTGTGTTTGGTCAAATTGGACATAGCTTTTTGTAATTGGATTGAATCAAGGTTCTTGGGTATCTAATTTTGAAGGACCTTTTCTGCAAGGATGTTTGAAAGATTTTGATCAAGTTTTGGCTCAATTTTGAAGTTTGTGATGGAAAAGTATAAACTTAACAAAGACACTCTGAAAAAAATTTGACAAAGGACAAAGAAACTTTGTGGGATACAAGCAAATGATTTACTACTGAATTTGATAATGCTTCCAAAATATGTGTATGTTTTGATAGATGTTTGTACTAAGTTTGTAACTTTGAAAACACGTCAAGAAGAACTACCTAAGGGAAGGCTAGTATCAAAATATTTTACCACAGCTTGATACCCCTAAAAGAGATACATATGGTGAGTGTCTTAAGGTGATCTAGTAAACCACAGGGATCGATCCTTGCACAAAGATTCTGATACCTTCAGGAGTAGATCAGGAAGCCTCTGATTGAATAAGTGTCTAATTAGGTCTGTGGTGTCCTCCCAATAAATTTGTACATGTGACTCACTTAAGAGCCTAGTTGACCATGCCTAAATAGTAGGAATATTAACCTACCTCAGGCTACCATCAATACGCATTGCCCAAGCTTGAGGGGATGAAGCGAGATTTTTCTCAACGATTTATTTCTATACCGGTCAAGGAAGTACTAGTTTGAAGTAATTCTCCAAAGAGGAATCTCTTTTCTCTTTGGACAGGCTTCTCTAGAATTAAAACAAGTGAACTCATCCAAGTTCAACCTTTTTTACGTCACTTAGATTTAAATGGTATTCACAAAAATATGAAAAACTCCTAAAAACTTATCATGAAGAGTTCATTTTCTAATTTGATTAAGTGTGATTTTATGCTATGACCTTCAAACACATATGATTTAGCATGCAAAGTTCATTCCTTGAAAACAAAAAATCCTTTTTAAAAAGATTTTCAAGAGTTTTTTCCTTTTAGCATTCAATATTTTTTGCTTTCTAGGACTAAAATAATCAAATTTTCTTTGATTTGCCTTTGATTTCCTTTTTTTCACTCAAGATTGAATGTGATTTAGAACTTAAATGAAATAATTGATTTTGATTTGGTTCATCCTTTAGAGTCATTCAAGATTTGTTTGATTGATTTCAAGCACTAAAATGAAATGCTTTATTGCATTGATTTTCTTTTATCCCTTAGGCATTCAAGACTTGGTTGTTGTTCATTTTAAGAACATAATTTCTTTGAAATAGGCATAGACATTCAAACATTAGTTAATCAAAGTCTAACAACATATTCCTAAACATATAGCAAAATCTATTCGCAAGGACATTAAGATAGAACTTAAACGGGAGCACCCTGTCACTGTTTGATTCGTTCTTGATTTAGGCATGTGGGTGTGCTCTCAAAAAACTTGGAGCAATTCCCTAATGCAGATGAAATACAAACTAGACTACAAATCATTAATCCAGAGTTTATTTTAATCCAAATGAAACATGATATGATGTTGAAATGATTAGAAAAGATTAACAAAGAACTAGATTCAATCCATTAAGCTATTCTAGGATGATCTATGAAATCATAAAATTGATTTAATCTAACAAATATGCTAAAAGCTTAGATCTAGGAGTAAACTAGCATTATAACACTACTATGGAATGATTATGTGAATTGGTAAATTTCTCTAAGAAGTGAGGTTATTTATAGGATTTGAGGAAGGGCTTGGGTTAGTTAGTGGAGTTAGGGTTAGAGTTAAGGTTTGGGGTAGAGTTTGGGGTATAGTTAGGGGTAAGGTTAGATGGAAGGATTAAGGTTTCTCACACATGTGTGATCAACACTGGAGAAGTGTGCATAGGGAACCAAGTGGAAAGAAGAGTCATGGTCCTTATTTATGAGCTTGTAAGAGCCTTAAAGAGTGTGTAAGAGGCCATTAATGAGTCTTTAAGGCTCATTAATGAGGGGGTTTGACCAAAAGTCAAAGAAGATTGGTTTAGGCTAAGAAATGTAGGAATCACCTCCTAAGTTGGTTTAGGAAGGGTTTAGGAAAGTCTACGAAACTCTAGAAGATTCTAGAGTTTTGAGGGATTAAATAAATATAAAATTTATTTAAGGAATGTGACATCATTTATTAAATAATGATTCAATAAATGGGGGAAAATTACTCAAAATTGATTTAAGTGGTTTGGGGAGGGATTCTTTAATTAAATGTGTCTAATTAAAATAGGAGGAATCAATGGCATAAAAATAAATTAATTAATTAACAAATGATGATGTCATCAGGGGTTTTACAAAATAAAATATTTTTTATTTTTGTAAAGGCTTTTTAGGTGTCTACAAGTTTATTGTCATCTAAAAGGTTATTTATGTTTTGTAGTTGGATTAGATTAGCTATAATCATATGGGATGGTGTATGTTTCTATTGAATTATTATAATATATTGGCCAAGTACATTATAGTTTGTGTCTACATGATGGAAATGCAATATCTATACAATAACAATAGTGATGTAGAACTAAGCATCTTCATATATTTCCATTCACAACATACTCATATTCAATATTAGATGGAAACCTATAAAAATTTTATGTCTTAAGAGGATGGAGTAATTGATTAATAGTAATACATAACTAAGAATCTTCATACATCACCCTTCACAACATACTCATACTCAATATCAGATGGAGGTCCAAGAGTTGTATTCCTTAAGAGGATGGAGTAGTTGATTAGACATGATGAGGTGGACTAGACAATAGAGTATCTTACCATGTAAGGTTTTTGGGAGTCTTCAACTTGGAGTGTCATCTTAAAGAGGGATAGAGATGGAGGGTGGTGTTAATCCAATAGTTACTACACCCTATAAATGTCCTAAGAAGCATAAGGATGAGATATATAAAGATATTAAGGATTTACTATAGATAGAGCATATTAGACCAAAAACTAGTTATTTTTAGTAGTGGTGCTAGTGAAGAAGGATGGGACAATATCGATGTGCATTGACTATAGGATAATGAATAATAAGATAATAAAAATAGGTGTTCAATTCCCAAGAATAATTTTTTGATAGATAATCTCCATCGTGTTTTATATTTCTTGAATATTGACTCGAGGTCGGGTTAGCATTAGGTGCCTAGATGGTGTAGAAGGATACATAGAAGAAAAGGCTCAAATTTAGTTTGGATAGGGCATTTAGGGTTTAGTAATGCATCAAATTCTTTCTAGAGTTACACGAATCAATTATTTCATAAATAATTAAGGAAATTTATTCTAATATCTTTTTATGATGTCCTAATATTTAGTATTTTTTTTAAGAACACATGAGATGTCTCAAGGAGGCTTTGAGTATATTGAAGAATGAATCTTTAAATGCTAACGAGTCCATGTGTGACTTTTTTATGATAGAGATTATTTATCTTGGTGACATTTTTAGTGTAGAAGGAGTGAGCTTTTTGCTTGAAAAGATGAAGGATATAGTTGATTGGATTGTACATATAAATCTCACTCATCTTAAGGGATTATTTGTTCTATGTGGATTTAACAAGAGATTTTTTGAGGGTTTTTTCACATAATGTATCTCTACTTATATATTTGATGAAGAACAAAGATTTTCATTGGTCTAATTTAGTCCAAAGGTATTTTGAGAACTTCAAAAATTTGATGTCTACATGTCCAATGTTAAAAATGATAGATTACTCTAAACTATTTGAGTTGTAGTGTGATGCTTTAGGAGAGAAGATTGGTGCTATTTTCATGTAGGAGAAGCACCCCTTAACATTTGAGAGAAAAAAAATTGAGAAGTATGGAGATGATATACTCCATATATGGAAGTGAAACTTTTACCATCATGAAGTCCCTGTCCAAATTTAGACCCTATCTAATAGAGGTAGACTCATCAACAAAATGGATCGCAATTGAATCAAATACTTTATGAAGCAAAAAGATATAAATGAGAGGTATTCAAAGTGGATAAGTATATTACAAGAATATAATTTTGACATTATTTATGTTAAGAGAAAAAAAGAACATTGTTGTTGATGTCATTTCTAGGAGGCCTCATTTGTTTTCATTGGCTAAGATTACTATTTCTTGGAAAGAATTAATTTCAGCTGAGTATGCTAAGGTTTGTTGGGTAATATGAACCATTGAGGACAAAACTTAATGCTTAATTATTTGATCAATTATAAGGAGAGAATTTACATGGAACCCACTTCATATCTTAAAGTGGAGAGATTGGAAAAAATGTGATGCACTTATGGCTAGTCACCCTGAGTTCTTCAAGAATTACATGTAGATGTGGGAGATGTTCAAGTGGAAAGGACTAAAAAATAAAGTCCTTAAGTGGAAGAATGTCCAACTTTCAAGATAAATAAGAATGACCACACCTATCTAATTGGTTTTGTTCAACCCTTACCCATTCTTAATCACAAATGATAATATATTTCCATAGAATTCATCAATGGGCTACCTAAGGTTCAATGAAATGGTTGTATATATGTTATGATATATATATATACATATATATATATATATATATATATATATAATTTACACACTTTTTTCTATTTCTAAAATATAAGATAATTATTTGATTTATCTTTTAGGGAGATTTTATGACTTCATGGGTATTGGAATGGAGAGATAAGGTACTAAGAGGGGATGGGTGAATCAGTGCCCTCAAAAACTTTTAACTTTAAACTTAATCAACAAATAGTAGTAAACTGGTCTATCCAACTAAATGCATTGTACGCATCATTCATTCAATTAACTTGTAAATGTAAATTTCATGAAAAAAAAACAAAAATTCAATCACATAACACAAGTATTTTGGTTACGCAGAAACCCTTGTTAGAAGGTAAAAACTACGGTGGGGATGACACCCACAAATTATTCACTACTGCAAATAATAAAGTATGTTTGTTAAGGCTACAAGTTGTGATCACTTCTAATGATCCTACCCTATTAGGAGTAACAATAAGATCAGCTAGATCTACCTGGTTAAAGGATTTTAATAGAACTACTTGATTGTGTACTCAATTAAGAGATTTACAAAAAGACTGTTAGGTCTACTCTCTTAAGAGATTTTGCTAACTTTGTTACAATGATTAGAGAATAACAGAAAGTATTTGTAATTGACAACTTAACTTTGTCTGAATTAGATCTATGAAGTATCAAATATATCACCTCAATGTGTGAATATCTTTCCTTTGTACTGCTCGGTAGCCTTGACTAATTCTGAATAATATGAATATCTCTGATTTCTGCTCAACCTTATCTAAAAACTGATGTCTTGAAGATGGCTTCTTGATTCAAGATATCCTTCTTGTCCTTCTCATACATATATCAAAATGACATGAATTACAAATATATAGCATACTATTATGACCGCCTAACCTTCATGACCTAATTAGGTTTACATCTTAGGAAAACCCTAAGATCTACGATATACAAAAATAACCTAGATCTAACAATTACATAGAGATCGTCATCACATTTAATGATTGCATCTACAATAAATGATCCTTGATTTTGGTAAAATGTTTTTTGATTCTTTTGTAACTATTTGCATAGATAAATGTGCCAAAACTGATTATTATATTGTTTCCTGCATTGCTCGGTAAACACTATCAATACTACTCAGTGAATATATTGGTGCTTGGTATCCAGTCTTCTCAGTATTTACTGACACTCAGTATCAGTATACACTAATGCTCAGTAAAACTACTCTAGTGCTTAGTTAAAACTATTTCCTTTTAGTTCTTGGTACTACCTTGAGACTACTCGGTATGAAGGCTTATATAGTTAACCAACTAGCATATGTAGTTTGCAGTTCTTCCTTTTATCGACTGATTAGCATAGGTAACAGATTGATCTTCTTTGATACTAATGATAATACTTAATGCTCAAATAGAGATAACAATCTCCCCCTTTGGCATTAGAATCAAAACTTTGTAATGTTTATAGACCTAGTATCTCAAAAAAAATGTTCTAACTTCTCCATATATACATAGATAAATTTTCTATCAAAATTTTCTCCCCCTCGATGCATGCTCCTAGTATATTTGTAGTACACTTATCATATAATCAGACAATTTTGCATATACATTATGTTTTCCCCCTTTTTGATAATAATGCCAAACTTGAAATTGTGTACTTATAGTTTATCAAATATGTGCTGGTGGGTTTTCTTAAAAGACTCTAAGAGATTCATCCATTCCTCTTTCAAGTTGGTTAGATCAATGTGCTCAAGACCGACTTGTGCATGCATGTCAAAGATGTTTTCCAACACATAAATTTTTGGTGTTGCAACTAAAGCTTATGTTTTAAATATATGCTTCTCAAATATTTTAAGGTGGGGAAGCAGCTCTATTTGTAGCTCGGTGACTTGGTCACTTGTCCTGTCCTCCTATTTCCTCAAATCTTCTCTTAACCACCTAAGTTCTTGAACTTTGAGTATATGCTTATTAAAAGAATTTGGCTCGATTAAGGCTACTTGTGCACTGGCATGGATTTCGGTATCTAGCTATTTTATCTTCTCATTGATCTCAATAATGAAGTTCTCCATAGTGAAAATCTTTAACCAACATTGGAATGATTTTATCAGTAATAGATTGAATGTCAGTTATTACATCAAATAATTTTTTTAGGAATGGGAACACTGAGAGGGGGGGTGAATCAGTGCTCATTGTATTATATATTTTCACTTAATCTTTAAACTAAAATGAACATCCACATAAACATGAAATATGAAATCAACACATAACACCAATATGGTTACGGGGAAACCCAAATAGGTAAAAACCCCGGTGGGAATTGACACCCACTAATATTTTATACTAGTGTTTTATGATCCTTGTTAGAAGATCCTTAACCCTATTAGGAGTTTTTTTACAATGTATTAAGTACAATACACCTTGTCAAGGGTCAGACCCTATTAGGAGTCTTTTGCAATTAACCCTATTAGGGGTTTGGATGCACTATTCTAGAGCTTACTTCTCAAGTGGTGAAGGCTACAACCTTCTGATCTCAAATACACACTATATCTACTAGATAAATTATCACTATGACACTGCTTGTTAGATCAGTTCCTTTGATGCATTGATTCTTTGACCTCTTGCAAAGCTCTAATACATCTTATAGTATCTTTATACACTTATCCTCTTCTTATCACAACTTTTTATCAACTTCCATCATTATTATAATGGGTGCATCTCATATTTATATGCACATACAAAATAAATAACTAGGTCATCCCTTTAACCGATTATATACAACACTTCCAATTGAATTGGCTCAAGCATGTTTACAAAAAAACATATTTACATGTTCAAAAACTAATTACAATAGGTTCATATCCTTTACAACATTATAATATAACCAAAAATCAAAATGCTAATAGTCAGTTGCTTACTATGTTCTTATCTAGCACACACTGGTTGTGTAACTTCAACTGTTTGTAACTTTGTCATACTTGCATATCTAATCATTCACTCATAGACTAAGCATGAATATATTCTAACCAATTTATCTTCTAGTATGCACACCATAACTTGGTCGTACGCATGTGTGCTGATGCTCTAAGCTCCAGGAACTCTATACATTGTCCAGTCTTCAATACTTAGCCGATTTCTGATCTTCCGATCAAGTGCACTAACTCCAAACTACTATATGACTTTGTTTCCATAATGACAACACTATACTAATTCATATACATTAGTATATCCAACTTTCCAACAATCTCCCCCTTTGTCATTGATGGAAACAAAGGAATATGGCCAAGTTGCTAACTATTCCTTAATACAAAAAATTTTGTCTTATATCTCCCTTATACATAACTTTCTATCTTATATCTCCTTATACATATCTATAACCATATTCTATACATACTCCCCCTTTGACATTAATGAAAAAGGTGCTTCAAAATTGTATATATAACTACCTACTATGATAGAACATCTGGATATGCTATTTGTAGGTTTTGGATCTCCTTCTTCAAAAATGTGATCAGTGAATTTACAATCTGTAGATGGGTGCATAATGCATAGTGTAGCTTCTCCATCTTCTCCAAGTCTGTGCTAGGACCTTGATCATATTTCACCATGGTGGCATTGATCTCCTTGATATTCTGATTAAGTATGTCTAATGAGGGCACAAGTGCATTCCTTAACTAAGTCTGCCTAGCCCTTATCTTGGACATGTCCTTTTTCTCCTTCTCAATCTTATCTATATGTCCTTGGTAGACATTATTGCACATTTTCACATCAACTAATGGATCTTCCACTGATTTTCTTATGCTTTCTATCATAGCTTCAGCCTCTTGTATCTTTTTGTACACTAGTCATCTTGTCTTGGTTCATACAATCAGCAATAATCTTTCTTCCCTTTGTTGCAAACTCCTTCAAGGATGCTTGACAAGTCTTTAGTGAACTCAGGTCAAGTGCAAAGTTATTAATCATTTCACTTAGTCTTTTCTTCAAATACTTCTCCTCTACAACTAGGGATGCAGATTCTTCCAGGCTAGAGAAATTTCTTTTGAACTATGAAATGACTACACTTACATCATCAATAGAGTGTACCTTGGACACTTTCTTATCTGCTAGTAACAAAGGATGGTTACTAATTCTACAAGGAGGGGATTTCTCATCACCTATTTCTCCTTGGTTTTCTCCATATCTAAGACACTAAACTTGATCAAGTCTTCTTCTCCCCAAGAGTCCAAACTAGTTGTGTCAGGTGTCAAACTTGACAACAATGTTGTTGAGGGAGTGACAAAAGTGTTATCCATCACTTCTTGTTTTACCTTGATTATTTCAATCGATGGTTCATATTTTTTCTCACTTTCTTTTACCTCTTCTTCTCCCTTTTGTTTTCCATCTTCTTTTTCTTTTTCTTCCATCTATTCTTCTTCTTTCTCAAATGTTATATCCTCAATCAATACTTCTTCTTGTTGATTGGGAGGAGTGTTACTGCATAAGTTTTCAGCATGTTGAGTGCTTAAAAATGCCTCTTCAAACTTGTCCAAATCCATATCTGTGGCCACCATAGTAACTTTTACATTGACAATGAAGATTGAATCATCCTTAGGTGTCTCTATCATGGGCACAGTCTTCTCTACCTCTGTGGATGTGTCAACTACATGCACTAAATCTTGTGGACTTGTAGATTGTACATTGACGGTCTCTGACTCTTTGGAAATCATAGTGGGTTCTTGGGCTTTGGGAGCAATAGCTAGATACATGTGTGTATTCATGAAGACATTTTCAAATGCCTTCTTTGTTTCCTTAGTTACCAGTTCATAGTTTTTGTCCATTATGTGCAAGGTCCTTGACTTTGTTCTGAGATGTGGTTTCACCAGATCTAACAATAACTTCTTCTATTCTATCTCGCATACTGGAAGGATTTCATCTAAAATATTTTCTCTTATCCTTAGATCCTCTTCAATAGCCTATCTCTTTTGGAACTCTAATATATTCCATACATTATCAGGAATCATGGTCTTCAATTCTAGGACTATTTTCTTAAACTTCAACATATGTTTGACAATCATTCGATGTATCTTTGATTTGTCAATCTCACTATATTTTTCATATAAATTTCCTACTTGATCAATCCTACCTTCATCAATGATTCTTGTACTTAGCACACTGAGACTAGGTTTGAAACTTACTTTAGGAGGTGCTTGAGTGTTCCTTCTGTTCCTTGTTACTCTCAAGGATGGATGACCAATGCTGATTTCTTTATTCCTCTTAGGCATTCCCTTATACTCAGGAGGAGTAGTAAGGTCAATGGTTTCTTTGGGCACAAAAGGAGTAACATCAATATTACCCTTCTAAATATTAGACTTTTCTATCTTCACCTTCTTTAGCTTAGGATCTTCTGATTCAGTCTTTGTTGTTGTTGTGCTCTTAATTTCCAAAGAAATATTTTGTTCCCTTTCTTTTTCTAGGTCTACTTGAGACACTCCATGAATTCTCAAGATCTCTAAGGTAACCTTAGCAACCTTCTTTTTTGTTGTTGCATTGTTTAACACTGCATCAACTTCTTTTATTTTCTCTTTATAGGTTCCCCGTCTTGGTTCATTGGGGTCTTTAGGGGCTGAAAGAAATACTTGTGCATATGCTTCTAGGACTTGTTCCTCAACCTCATATCCAAGTGAATGAATCCACTTTGTCCTTGGTTCAACTACCTACATGCATGTTGTGTTTGTCTCAACCATGAAGCAAATAGTATCTTTGTATTTTTCAACTATTTTCTCTGGAATTTTGTATCTCATCTACATCTTGACTTGAAATGTCTTCAACTCCAATGTCATGTAGTCTCTTAGAGTGCTATCAATAGATGCCTTGAAGGATATATGTGGCATGGTAGGAATAGTCTTGTCTAGGTATGAATTTGACACCTTTCCAACAATATGGAAGTACATATAGATAATTAGGGACCCAAACCTAAATATCTTGGTCTTGTCATGCTTTTTTGCCTTAATTTTATCTATTAACTATGTGCACAAGATCTCACACAAATTAAACTCTCCATTTTCCTTCACAAGTCTAATAGCTACAAGAATTATGGCTGTAGACACACTGTTCACCCTACTGGTGTGTTGGAACCTGTAACCTAGTATCATGGACATCAATTTGATGTCATCTTTCTCAATAGGCTCTATGGTCATTTCACGCCTATCACTTCTTGACTTGCAAGTTTTCTCAACAAGTTTCCTTACATCCTTTCCCACTGGAAGAACGGTGCCTATCTTAGAGAGGCATGTCATCTCATGAATTAGGTCACTAGTAATTTTGACCGGCACATCACCTATCCAAAATAGGTCATCATGAATCCTACTTAGTATAATCTTGATCCATTTTGATTTTTAGAACTCATATGCCATAGCATACTCCACTATAGGGTGATTATTCCACTGTGCATACTCATCCATGAAGGTTTTGTCTAGTTTCATCATGGTTTCTATGTGCGCCCTTAATCTCTCCAATCCTACTGGTTCTTTCATATAGTATAGGTATGCCCTCATGTCCTCAACATGCATAACACCCATAGGCATGCGGGAGAATGCCCCTTCTAGGTCATCTAAGGTGGATTTAAATGGGTGCCTCTTGAATACATATCTTTTCTTCTTTGCAACATCAAATACTATAGGAGTAGCCATCACTTACTTGGATATCACTTTCCAAATGATCTTGAAGAGTTCTTGAATCAATGTGATGAACTAGGGTTTCCGCAACTGATCAAATGCATAGAAAATCACTTGATGAATCAAACTGCAATCCTTCTCAATCAAATGCTGGGGCTCTTCTTCTCTCCAATCACTCTAAATTTGAATGCAATGAGAGATTCACAACCTTTTGTGTACTTTAAAGTAGAAAATCTACCATTAATGTGTTGGTTCCCTTTTTCATTTCTACTTGCAGGTTTACACTATGATTGACAACTTAATGTCACTGACTCTATCACCACTCCAAAGTCTACAAGGAAAAGGGCCAACTAACAAGGATCAAAGGGATCCTCCTACACTTTGAGCCTAGATACTCAGGCAGGTGTACCCTTGATTCACTTCTTGAAAGGACTCACTAAATATTAAGCAATTATATCATTTACTGACTGATTTAAAGATTTTATCATTTGTATTGTGTGTGTAATTGATGATGATGAACTACTTCCAGAGAATGGACCAATGCCTTAACCAAGGGCATAGAGTCATCAACAATGCATATCAACTAAAAATCCCAACTCAAACACTCTTGGACTTAGAATAAGTGCTTTGCCTATTATTCCTCTCCCTCACATAACTAGACATCAAATTCTTATCTAGCCATGAACTCATTGAAATCACCCTAAAGACTTTAATCCTAACTTTGTTAGGAACTCAAAGATAATTCCACAATACTCTTTGTTTACCATATGATAACTCACTTTGTGACATTAACATATATGAGCCCAAGAACATAATAAGAAGACATACAAAAATATAAGATTGAAATCCAAGTGTATTCTCATTAAAACTTGCAGAATCAATACATTACCATAACAAAATGCTAGGAAACAAACCCTGAATCCAAGCTCTCCTTGTTCAATCTTTTACATTGACTTCCAATATACATCAACCAACTCAACAAAATTCAAAACTCAACCATATATAGCCCCTATTCATCTTGGAATCCCAAAACAAGATGCAACAAGCTATGGATGACTAGGGTTAGGGTTTAACCCACCAAACCAACCAAAATACAGTCATAATTTATTTCATTTGAGGGAAAACCAAGCAACCTTGAGAAAATAGGTCCCAGAATGATCCTCAATCATGATAATTCCATAATTTGTATCGAAGACCATAAATTCACCATGCATTATCAATCTGATTGTCCACCTGCAACATGCCTTGAGCAACACAATCATGGCACAAACCCTTGCAATCAATTAACAGACACCCAGGACCACTCTGCAATAGTCAACAAAATCAAAATTCAGATCTAGCCACTCCAGCATTGAATTTTATTCCTTCATATCATTGAAAACTCTCTAAAAATATTCAAATTTGAATTACAACGGTTATCCAGGCAGAGTTTAAAATGCAACCGTCGATCCAGTTATTTCCTGGCAAATCGAGCGGCCCACAATTATCCTTCAATAGTCAACAAAACCTTTTAAAATCCATCACCACCTCATTAATCCCTCGACCAATGAAAATTGAGCATGTCGACAATGAATCAGAAAGCCTGGACCCACTCCACATAAGCTTTCGATCAGACGGTGGTCTTATAATCTTATAGCTCTGATAGATCCTATGAGATCTTACACCGTCCGTTAGATCATCCATACTGGCATCTCGCTTGAATCTTTGAGGCCTACTGACACATCTGCCAAGTCACAAACCATTGACCAATCAGGAGTGAGAAACTCAGCACATGGTGGCAAATGGACCCACTTAGAACAAACCCATCGGCATCTAATCAGATGATGGGCACTCCACACAAACATGCACCGACCATTGATTAAAATCTCTGACCTCAGGCCCCACTGACATCATCCCCAATAGTCTGATACTGAATCAATGGCTATTGTATGATCTGATAAAGGAAGAATATTCCTTGCACTTTTATGCCATCTATTGATCACAAAAGGGACTAAAAGTCAGGCCTCATTGAGAATTCCATGTCACTACTCGGTAACCAATAAGATAACACCATATGTGCCACGTAGCAATGGACCCGCTCATTTGAAGAGCTACATCATAAAGGATAATTAACGGCCATCGTAAGATCACATGCCTCTGACACATTCTATAAGAACACACACCCACTGTTAGATTGAGATGTAGTCAGAGAGGCTGGGCCTGGGAAAATACAAAGGCCAAAAACATTAGGAAAAATCAAGGCACAAGACTTAGGGAATATTAACCACTGCTGGACTTAGGAAAAAAATAAAGCTGCCAGTCACTGAGACCTTAGGAAAAATTAAAGCACATGCACCTTTTGAGACTTTAAGTGGTTCAAAAAGGTAACACAAAAATAGATTTAGAACTAGGGCGCACTAGGGTTTTGGACTCAAACGGCTAGATTTTTGAATTTTTCACCTAGGGTTTAAGCCAGAGACATGGAAAAATACTACAAAGGCCAGAGGAAAGATGATGAAGCCATGAAATTTATTTTTTGCATGTGCTAACAGTGGCTCTATCTAGGGATGTATGCCTCCTACAGGCATAGCAAGAATCTAGAATCATTGGTTAAAGAAGACCACCCATAGGAAAAAAATTGAACAGCAAGGACCTCAAAAACTGGAAACCAAACCAGGGAAACAAGAAAGGAAAACTACAAGGAAGGGAAAACAACTACACAAGGATTTACAAAATATACAGACCTAACTACTATTCATGGAAAGAATGATACCTTCAATTGAAGTACCTCTTCAAGAATTGTGCATGAACTGGCAATTCTTAAATATCACCACTTAATTCTTTTACAATGTAAGAATCTTGGCCCCACTTTTCATGAATCAGATATGGCCCTAACCAGATTAGGTCAAATTTTCCATGTTTCCCTTTGTCCTTCAATCTAGCAATCCAAATTAATACCAAGTCACCAGGCTCAAACTTCCTGTCAACAGTCCTTTTGTCATACAAATTCTTGACCTACAATTGTAACCTGGCATTTCTTGCAACTGATTCTCATCTAGTTTCATCCAACCTAATGAGGTCCTCAATCCTTAACTGTAGCTCATCATCTATGTCATCATCATATAATTGAACAAACTTATACATTTCCAATAAGTTATTCTGAGGCATCCTTGCATGTATCCCATAAACTAAGTCAAATGGTGCACAACCAATTGCCTTCTTTATAGTTACCCTATCAGCCCATATAGCTAATGGAAATTTTGAACTCCATGCTCTTTTATTCTTATCAAGGATCCTCTCGAGGATTTTCATTAGGCTCTTATTTGTTGATTCTACCTATCCATTCCCCTGTGGATGATAGGGAGAAGAGTATGACATCTGAATTCCTAGACCTTGGCAGAATTCCTTATATTCAACAAACCTAAAGCACATTGCATTATCACTAACAATCCTCTCAGGACAACCAAACCTTGTGACAATATTATTCAATAAGAAATCAGTCACCACCTTACTAGTTGAATTCCTTGTGGGGATAGCCTCTACCCACTTTGTAAAATAATCAGTGGCAACTAAGATCCAAGAGTGTCCTCCACTAGACTTGTTTGGTATCTCCCCTATGAAATCTACTCCCCACTATTGGAAAGGAGCATGCACTTCAACTGGCCTTAAGGGCATACTGCCTAAAAATTTAAGCTTACCAGAGAACCTTTGACAAGCATCACATCTCCTTACCAAGTACTCTACATCCTTGAAGATTGTGGGCCACTAGAATCCTGCTCTCAAGATCTTTTAAGTAGTAGTTTTACCCATGTAATGTCCACCACAAACTCCCTCATGCATTTCTTCCAACAACTTGTTAGCCTGATTTGCATCAACACATTTCAAAAGTATGCAATCTAAATTTTTCCTATACAATTTACATTTCACAATCACATACTTGATGGCCTATAATTTTAATGTCCTCTTCTAATTATCATTCATTCATGCTTGACATTTCATATTCCTTAAGTAAAATATAACATCTTGATACCAGATACAATCATCCATATCACATGTGTAATCAACCTCAGCTTGATTTATCTAATTTGCATCAAGATTGGATTGATCCATCAATTTTTCCAATCCTTGTCCTCTAACCAATTTGGTAATTTGGATATCAATATTGAATTCTTGGATCCTATTTATCCATCTGCATCTTTTCCTAGACACCTCTTGCTGTGAGAAAATATCCTTTACTTCTGCACTTGGCACAAAAGCAATCACAACTTCTCCCATCAGATAACATCTAAAAGCCTTGATAGCCTTCACAAGTGCATATGCTTGTTTCTCATTAATATCATATTTCAATTCAGTAGCCTACAAAGATTTACTAAAGAATGCAATAGGCTGCTCATAACGCTCCTTATTTTTTTGCAACAAAACTACAACAATAGTATGAAAAGATGCAAAGGAAAAGATATGCATTGGGGCATTGTAATCAGGTGCCTTAAGCACAGGTGCATCTTTAATAGCCTGCTAGATATTCTTGAAAGCTTCATCAGGTTCACCTTCCCATTTGATAGAAAATCCCTTCTTCAACATCTTTGATATTGGTCTGGTGACTTCAGCAAAGTTTGTTACAAATCTTCTCAAGAAATTGACTTGACCAAAGAAAGACTGAATTCCCTTAACATTTTTTGGCCTTTGAATCTTGTCAATGGTTGCCACTCTTTCAAGATCAAAACTGACTCCTTTCTTTCCAACCAAATGGCCAAGCAACTTACCCTCAGTGACACCAAATGCACATTCCCATGGATTTAATGAAATGCCATATTTCAAGGCCCTCATAAATATTTTCTCTAAAAGAGTACAGTGGTCTTCTTCCTTCTTGGAATAAGCAGTTAAATCATCTTGATAAACAACAAGGAAATCATTGATAAAATCTGAAAAGGCAACATCCATTGCCCTCTGAAAAGTTGCACCAGCATTTGTGAGACCAAAAGGCATTCTCACATAAACATATGTCCCCCAAGGTGTAGTGAAAGTTGTCTTGAATTGTTTTGATTCTTTCATAATTACTTGATTGTAGCCAGAGAAACCATCCATCATAGACATTAATTCAGATCTGGTTACTCTCTGCAACATAGCTTCCATCTTGGGCAAACAATAATTATCCTTCAATGAGCTGATGTTCAAATTTCTGAAGTCCACACAAAGTCTGATGTCACCATTCTTCTTTCTAACAGGGACTAAATTTGAAACCCAAGAAGAGTGCCTAATGGGCTTGATAATTCCAGCATCTCTTAGCTTCATTAATTCTTCTTGCATCTTGGGTGCCAAAGTAGGATTAATTGGCCTTTGTTTCTGCCTGAAAGGTTTAGCATCTCTTTTCAAAGGAATAACATGCTAAAATAGGTCTTCTCTATAAACCTTGAGATCATCATGTGACCATGCAAAAACATGCTTGAATTTTCTTAACAATTCAATCAAAGATTTTCTTACATTGTGAGACATGTCCCTACCAATGTATACCTTCTTAGGTGCTTCTTATGTTCCAAGGTTTATCTCCTCTAAATTCATATGATCTTCCCTTTTAATATCCATTTGAACTCTATCTTGATTGTCAAATATAGTTTCTAGAACAACAAGTCCCTTAGGAACCTTGTTAGTTCTAAGTTGGATAACTTCCTTTCCAAAGACAACCTCTTTTCCTTCTATAGTCTCAACCAAGGCTGAGCAATCTAATTCCTGACCATGATACTAATCTTCACATTTCATAAATTTCAATATATTCTGGTCATCCTCAAAAACCTACCAATTTTCAACATTATCTGGTATACTAGGCCTAGTCTGAATTTCAACTTTGGAGAGGCCAGCAAAAGTAATATCATTGGGATTGATTGCAATATTGGCCAACAAATCAGCCATCTTGTTATTACTTCTATCCTTCCACTCAATATTGAAGGCATCAAAACATTCAATCAAGTCCCACACAGCATTCCTATATTGTTTCAACCTTTTGTTCTTGGAAGCATACATTGACCTGACTTGGGACACCACCAATTCAGAATCCCCAATAACCCTTATGCATTTAATTCCATGCTTTTGTGCCAACCTCAATCCTAACAATAATGCTTCATACTTTGTTATATTATTGGTACAAAAGAAACTCAATGTGAAAGAGAATTTGTAAGTATTTCCATCAAGAGAAATAAGTAAAATACCTGCTCCTGCTCCATCTTTGCAATTTGCACCATCAAAGTACATCACCCACAAATCACCCCTCACAAACATAGAACCTACCTCTTCAGCAATACATGGCAATACAAGCTCCTTCTCAAGTGCGGGGATCTTTTCCCTAAAAGCATTGATATCAGTATCCACAAAGCATGTAGTTTCATTGTTAATATTCCTTTCAATCATGTGGCATACTCTTGGCTCTCGCTCAATCTTAACAAACTAATCATCAATCTTGAAGGTTGCATAAGACAAGTCACATTGTAAACTTCCACCCATGGGAGCACTCCGTCTTTTAGATAATAGCATCCCATAATGAGGAGGGATATCCACCACCAAAACACTCATGGTCAACTCTTTCTCTGGATAGGCTGCCAACCTATAGGGCATAGCATTTATAGTCCCAATGACTAGTACCTCCCTTTGATCCATTGCACAACATCTACCTTGAACTGTATCACCTTTAAGGCCCAACCATTCCATGATCTTAAAAGGCATAATAGTATTAAAGGCACCAGAGTCAATCATACAATTTCTTAACTTCATTCCATTCACAAGGACACTCAAGAAAAATGGATCTATGTTCTCAAGGCTAGCATTGATAGAACTATCCAAATAAATAGGTGGAATTTGAGACACCATTCCCTGAGCTTCTACTTTTTTCAAAACCTTAGCTTGAGATTCATTGCATGCAACATCATTATGATGAACATTATCTACCCATGCAATAGCCCTATCCTTATGTTCAGGGATCCTCAATAATTCTAACAATGGAACCTTAACTGTGATCTGAGACAATACAGCTAACATATCAATAGGAGCAGAGGGAGGGACCTCAATCTGCACTGCCTTAGTGTCTTTTTGTTTATCTGATACATTAGATGTACTAGTGACTTTTGTAATACCCCAAAAATGGGCTATAAGTTCATTAATATCCTACATCTTCAATTCGAACGAAATCGACATCAAAGTCCTAACCTAAGGCACATCTAAACATCATCAAATCATAATTGATTATCTTAAATTCTGCATCAGGGAATATTCCTAATCATCATAATTATCTTTAATTTTATAATTATTTGGCAATAAATCACATTTATCCTAAAGTTTGATTAATTCAATATTTTCATATTTAATTAATTAGATTTAATATCTTGCCACTTAATTGTGTAATTAAATTTAATTCTATCTATTATTAATTGTATTATTTAATTTTGACAATAAATCTAATATCTTATGAATAATTGATTGAATTTTTATTTAATTAATTAAAGCAAGTTGTCATTATTTAATAATATAGTTTTTAATAAAAGTTTGATTAAATAATTGATTAACCCATAAATCAATTGTTTTATTTTTAAAAGTAGTTAAGTTGGAAATAAATCACTTTATTATTAAATTAATTCATAAATAAAACATGCACAATCATAAAAGCAGACAACTATCAATTATCAATTAAAGCTAAACTCTATTTTGAGTTAAAACTTAGCTTTTGCATGTTTTTGTGAGTTAATTATCTTTATTTAAAAATAACTCAAAAATCAACTTGAGTTATTTGAGTGATTTATGGCTTTTTTTCATGCACCTCCAAAGCCCTAGATTTCTATAAAAACAAGGCTCAGCTCTTCATAATTCATCTCTCATTCATCTCGCAAATTGCAAATTTACTCTACAGGAATCATAGCATATCAGATTTGGAGAATTTGCACAATTGGAGCTTGAAAGAATCAACTTACGAATTCAAAGCTTTGTGAGATCAATTTCAATTGCATATTTTTCATATCATAGCATATAATTTCATAGCTTTGCATATCATTGTTAGATAGATCAATTCATAGCATATCAATTTCATCTAGCATAGATTCATATCAGTTTTTATCATTCTTATTGCATAGAAAATATCAAAAATATAGATTAATTGCATTCAATTTCATATCCATTTTTTGCATTCAAATCCTTCATTTAGGTGTCTTCTAGGTCACTGATCTCGATTACAATCTGAGAACATCAATCTCGCACCTATTAGAAGGCAGTAAATCGCTTGGTTACATAGTTTTCAATTTTGCACGATTTCAATTTTTGCTAACCTCTAATGTTTTACTGAGTGTTGTATTTACAAATTAGGAACAATTTTCACACACACATTTCTGGCACCCACCGTGGGGCAACCCACCTTTGCATGCTGATTTTGATTCTTGGAGCTAAAACCCTAAAGTTTCAAAGATTTAATTTTATCTCCCAAACGGCTTGTATTTTTTGTCTGAAATTTTTTTTTCAAGTTGGATACATATCAGGGAAGCTTCAAAAAACAATTCAGAATTTTTTGAATTATTTTGAATTTTTAATAATTTTTTTTCAATTTTTCATAAAAAATTAATATTTGACGCAAATCAGCATATTTTTCTAAAAATTTTACATTTTTGGAAATCTCTTCAAATTATACAAGGGTTCTATTATTTTTATTTTAAATTTGGATGCAATTTAATAGCTCAAATAGTCAATTTGTAAAAACTGGTCTATTTTGATAAAACGGGTCTCTAGGGCACAAATGAAGAGATTTTTCTAAAAATTTTGTATTTTTGGAAATCTCTCTATTTTTTAGTAGGGGTCTCTATTCTTAATTTCTATTTTTGTAGCCAAAATCATATCAAAAAAATCAGATCTTGTTGACTAGGTCAAATGTAGTGCAAAAAAATTAAAATTTTATGATGGGTATGCACTTATTTCTCATATAATTCAATGCATGATATGAGTTGTCATTTGGATTAATTTATGGTTATTATTGCTCCTAAAAATTGATTTTTAGAGCTAACCCTATGGTTTTCATAAGTTGAATATATTTTGCATATCTTGTTTGCTTGTTGGGGAGTTTGTCACTTGCTTGCATGGAAAAGCTCAACAAGAATTGTTAAAAATCAGGTAAAATCTACTAAGCGCATTGCAAGGATCCCAGGTATTCTCCTTTATCTAATAATATTTTGATTTGGGACTTAAAATAAATCTCTCACGTTTCAAGCTTGTGTGCATATTTTCATGCTTTTGATCTATTTCTACACACTTGCATAATTTGATACTAGGTTGTGATCCCTTAAGGATTCATTAAGTAGTCTTAGAATACTTGTGATTGATCTTGATTTCTATCTTGGGTTATTAGACTCGCTAATCCATCAGCCCCTCATTTCTGCCCCGTGGTTGCAATCTCAGCGCCATAAAGGGGAGGGGTCAACAAGACAGAAGCGTTAAGTGTTCCACTTGGCAACCCTTTTGTGCTTTTAGGAACTCACTTATTTTCTAAGTTGGGGACTCATTTTCAGCTTGTGTGAGGTGTTAAGTGTTCCACCTTGTGGACTCATCTCATATTTTCTTTAAGCGTTAAGTGTTCCTCTTTCTACTTTTTGGGTGCTTTTGGTAGATTTGCTTTCGGGAATATATATGTGCTCACATAGTAATTAAGCCCTATGAACACTATTCATGATTCTTAAGAGATTGGATTCCTAGAGAAATCTTTCTTGATGATAGAATCCTTGTAGGTAGGGAGGATACTTAGTGCGTTTCACATTCAGCTTGGTTAGTGCATCTTCTCTTATTGATCAACACATTCTCTCTCCGGAGAGGTTGATAGATCACGTGGGGTTGATATCATGAGCTTTGGTGAATCAAAATTGGTTAGTGCATCTTCTCTTATTGATTGATACATTCTCTCCCCGGAGAGGTTGATAGATCACGTGGAGTTGATATCACAGACCTTGGTGGAACAAAACTTTGTCTTAGCGTGTTAGATTAATCTGCTTGCTTTGTTTGGGTTAAAAGTGAAAAGGTGTCAAAAACCTTGGATCTGGAGCCAAGTCCCCTTGTGGTATAAATCTGTGAGTCACCTTTAGAGAGGGTTAACCGTAGCAGACAATCCCTTCATAGGGAAAACTACGTTGACGGAACCTCAAGTGGTAATAGCCATTTTCACCATGGTAGTGACAGCCGCTATATAAATGTCCTTGTGGAAGAAATCCCCACGGGTATGGTTCATTGTTGGGTTGTCAGATCTCCCTAGCAGCTCTTGAAGATAAAGTTCTCAGACTGTGTCAAAACCCTAGTGCACCGGGATTGGAGTTCACCCATTTGAATCATAAAAGTTGCAGAGTCAAACCATTACCAAAAACCCTAGAGAGGCCAATTTTTCACTTTTAGGTATATGTGTGTTATTGCAAAACTTTTCAGAACATACACAATTAGTACTCTCAGGGATTAGCACAATTTGGTCACTTGATTGTTCATGCGCAAGGTTGCTTTTTCCCTTGTTCATTGTTTTCAGACGTGCTTGGAATCACTTGCTTGCTGCGTGCTTGTTTATCTACTTGGCTATTAAAAATGATCAAATCTGGTATAACCTTCAAAATCTGGATAGTACAATTTGCAAACAATCCAAAACTGAAGACCTTAAATTTTGCAAAAATTGACGTAAAATCTTTCTGGAGTCAAAAGTCATTTCAAGAAGTCAAAATTCATACGAGTTTTGTCAAGTGTTGTTTTAGTATTGCCCATCTGTCATACGATTGAGAACCCAGTGTCGTATGAGTTTTCAAACCAACAAATTCAAGAAAGTCAAAACCCTATTAGCAACTGTCGTATGAGTTTTGTCAACTATCGTTTCATTGCTACCCAACTATCGTACGAGTTTAGCAACTGTCATTTCATAGAATACCTAGTGTCGTACAAGTCTACAGAGTGTTGTTTGGAAAAATTTGAGAGAGTTGTCAGAAATTGTCAAAATTGCCAGATACTTAGCTTTTTCAGCCTAATTCTAGAATCTGTCAAAAATATCAGTGTCAAGAACAAATCAGTAGCTATTGAAAATCAGTACACATGTCTCAAAGAATCAGTACACATGAGGAAAAAATTTTGATCACCGCTATGAGGAAACAGCTGCATGCTATGCAAGTTGAACTTAACAATGTTAAGAAAGAGAAGGAATCTAAAAAGTTCTCCATGGAGTCCCTTCGCCCTTTTCCATTTGATAAAGACTTGTACATGTCACCATGCCCCCAAACAAAATTTGAGCAATATGATACCTCTTCCATGGAGAGTGACACATCTAGCTTTGGAGAATATGATGACTATGATGATAGACAATGTAATGATACCTATGACACCTCTATTCCTAAGAGTCCTCCTCATCATTCATTCCTGCTTACTACAAATGGGCCGTCACATTGGATAGATCGTGATAGTGATCCATATGATTCTGATTTTGAAAGAGATTTTGATGGCTTTTGTGGACAATACCTTGATGATGATCCATCTACTACTGCTGAGGACTATAAAATACATCGTGCTAGCTTGAAACGTCAATACTATAAGGATCTCTCCTCTCAGAACTCTCAGGCTGAAAATAAAGATTATCTTCTCAAGCAAGGTCATGTTAATGTTGAACCTTTGTCTAGTGATGGTTCCCTTCCATCCCCTACTTCCTCCAATACCCGTACATTTCTTAAAGCTTTCGAGTCTTTCAAATCTTTCACAAAACCTTCATCCAACACAAGCCTTGATACTTTTCATGCGGTTCCCTATAGTTATCCTCCAGGGCTACCTCTTAAAGAAACTCAAGCTAACCTTCACTTGGCTGCAAAGACTTTCAATAATGATAAACCTAAAGAGCTTAAGCCTTCATATACTATAATCCCTACTTCAGCTAGTCCTCCACCATCTCTTCCAAAGTCTTCCATACCATTCCAACATTCTTCCTTGTCCTTAGAAGTGGCTCCATGTCAAGAGGACTCTAAAAATGATGAAGAAAAGAACATAAAGAAAGATCAAGATCAAGAACCCTCCATGTCATCCACTCCTTTTCACGATGTCTCTTATCCACCTCAGGGTTCTTTTGATCCTATACCCCCTTTTTCATGCATTCCACCATGTCTTAAGTCTTCACCTAAGCAAGATCAAGCTACTACTTCCAATGTTAAGCCTATTGAAAATCAAGAAAAAAAGCATGCAGTTGTGCTATCCAAAGATCCTTGTCAAGATCAAAGTCTTCCATCTTCTTGTTCTACCACTCCATGTTCACTTCCACTTTCTACTCTTCCTAAGTCTTTGCAAGCTTTGAACAATCCTATCAAAGAAGGTGCTCATATTCAAGATGTCCATGATTCTATTGAAGATCCTAATGCTCACTCTAAAGATGCTGATATCCTTGGTTGTCATATAGATGTTGATGAACTTATTGATTATCCTTTTGTGTCTTCCACTTCCATCCTTGGACCTCTTCCACCACTACTAAGAGCTTCACGTCTACCTTCCGTCTTGGGTCCTTATGTCCCTTCACTTTCACCTCCTAACTCTCCTAATTTTTCATCCATCTTGGGTCCTTACATACCTCCATCTCCCATCTTTCCTCAAGATCAACATAGATGCATACCCCTAAATCCTTTTCATCCACCCACCCATCTAAACCAGTCATATCCTCCTTCTTCCACAAGTCCCGAGTTCTTTGGAAGTAACTTGAATGTTCAATACAAGAAAAAGAAGCAATACAAGAATCCATCAAAAAAAGAAGATCACCATGTCTCCTCTAATAGACATGGAAACATAAAGTCAAAAGAGATATCTAACAAACAAACTACAAGACAAGTATGGGTTCCAAAATCCATCATTGAAGATATTCTCTCTAGATCATCAAAAGAAAATAAAAAGCCTACGGCTATATGGATTCCAAAGTCTCTCTTGAAAGAGTCTGGTGTTGAGCAAAAAGTGAAATTGACATTCAAGCTTCCAAAGGCTTCCACTTCATTTCCCTCCAAAAATATTCTTTCATTCCATGCGCCTAAACCTCAACCTCTGCTATCCATTCGCCATATTCCTTCACGTATTCCTTCATTCACATTTCCTCCACCCTCTCGCTACCCTTCAAGGTGTGTGTTTACGTTGATCTTGCCTTCCTTTCCACCTACCCTTTCACAATCCTTCCATGCATTATCCTTCTACCTTCTATCATTTTTCTTCATTTGCCTATTCCTCCTATCTTCCAACCTCACTCACTTTACATAAAACCTTATCCTCCATTTTTCTCTTCCATCTCCCTTTCCCTATCAGCATCTTTGAGCATATCATTTTGAATCCTTAGAATATCATGGTTTATCCTTTCAAGGAGCATTATCTAGCAAGCTTGCCTTCTTCTAAATAAAAAAAAAGGAAATGAAATTATAAAAAAAAAAAATTGAAAATGTGCCTTGGTGAAAACCTGGAAACAGGTGCCTTGGTAGCAAAAGTAAAGAGAAATAAATTCATCCTATGGTGAAAACCACTCCCTTGTGGCACCTTGGATAAGTACCATGATGAAAACTTGGCAATCAAGCATCATGCGTAGTTCTTCTACATATTTCATCCATTCCATCTTCTCTCTTTGATCTTGACAATGTTGATCTATACACGAATATTTGGCTATTTTGTGAGCTATCTTACGGTGATCTTGCTTTCATTCCTTCCATGTTTAGCCTTCATATCCATCTTCCTCCATTCATTTTCGCCTATCGCTATCCTTTTCCCCTTTGGTCTTGATCTAAAAAATAAAAATAAAAAAGAGTAAAACACAGTGCTATGAAGCCTCTTGACATGTCTACTCCTTTGGACTACATCCTTTCCTTCTTTGGCATTACACTTTTGTGACTTATCCTATGCGGGTCTTTCATTGCTTGTCCAAATGTGCTTTACATGACAATTTTTCTCTAGCTTGAGTATTCTTGAGGAGTCCCTTCAGGATTTCTTCCCTTCATTAGCTTTCATTCTCTTGTCTTCCATCTCTTCCACCAGCTTGCCAATCCCTCTCGTTCTCCACCTTGCTAGACATTGGGACTGCATGATATAATATTTCTTGGGAGTTTGCAAATGGAAAAAGATGCTATCAAGTATACCAAGTATCAGAACAAGTATCAGAATGGGCCTAAAGGACTAGTATCAGAATGCCTATAGGGGCTACACCTTTCACTTTAGTTTATGGGTCTGAAGCGGTACTGTCTATTGAGGCTGAAATCCCATCACTCAGAATCAGAATGCATGGACTTGTCACCGATGATGACTACAGAGTGTCTAGGTTACAAGAACTAGAACTACTAGATGAGCGCAGACAAGAAGTGTATGATCATCTCAGAGTATATCAAAAAAGAATGTCTAGAGGCTACAACAAGAAAGTCAGACATAGAGAATTTCAGGTTGGTGATCTAGTGTTGAGAGAAAATCCTAAAAATTAATCACATCGAGAACGCAAGGGGAAGTTCGAACCCAATTGGCTGGGTCCCTTTGTTATCACTGCTACTTTTGGCTCTGGTGCCTATCAACTCTCAATGACTAAAGGAGAATAGCTCTGAGAACCAATCAACATTCTCCATCTGAAGAAATTCTATGCCTAAGGCATTTAGTGCTTGGTAAATGTCCTAAAAAACTCTTAAAAATTGGAAAAAGTCCTAAAAAAATGAACATCTTGGTGAAAACCTAGCAATAGGCGCCTTGATGATTCACAAAAAAATCAAAAAATATCAAAAATTCACAAAAAAATCAAAAAATATCCAAAAATTCAAAAAAAATTGAAAAAATGAAAAATACAAAAAAAAAAATGAGAAAAAGAAAAAGTGCCTTGGTGAAAACCTGGAAACAGGTGCCTTGGTAGCAAAAATAGAATCTCTGCCAAGATGGTGAAAACCCAGCAAACGGGCACCACTTGTTCAAAATGCTCCATCTATCAGCACAATCTTGGTCTTTCCCAACTTTCAGTCTTGCTTTAGTTTGTACATATCTCCCGGTTTGTTTCAACATTTCCAGTTTTCAATAAGTCGATCTGTACACCAATCAGCTTGAGCGTCTGTATCCTATCAATATTCAAACTTGGGGGCAATCAATGTCATATCCTATGGCCTCCAATGTATCTTAGACGTGTCCTATCCAGTCAGAATCCTTTAAAGCTTCATGTGACTCAGTCAGTCAGTCTCATCTCCAGAAAGGATTTTACATCTATAACAATGCAATTAAACTCAAATTGAAAGCAATCTATGTTTTTTACATGCTTTTATCTCCTTGTATGCTTACTGATTCACATTGAGATTTTTGCATATTGTGTCCCTTCGAGCTCTTCAATGATGTCCTTTATAGGATTTAGAGAGTGATGACTGGGGGCATAATCTTTTCTTTGTCTTCTGCTTGTATGTGAAAATCTAACAACTTTGGAAATTCTGAATTGAAATGGTGTCCGACTGTAAGAGCCTCTATCTCGAATTGGATGGCCATGCGTACCTTGACCATTGATACCCAAAAAATTCAAGGAAGTTTGATCTCACTATTGTCTTTTTGAAGTGAATTCTTTCTCCTACTGTGAAACACGATCTTGCCTAAGGATGTGAACGATAAAGGGTCACTACGGGTAATTCACATTGGATTTAGAATGATCTCTTGACTGTTTGATGTGTTTGCAATGCAAGGCATATTTAGGTCATCATGGCATTCATGTTTTGATGCTTGTACAAATTGCTATATCAAAATGGACATGATATTCAGGTCATCCTGGCGTTTGTGCCTTGGTGCTTATATCTGATCCAACATTCTGAAAATAAATCAATATTCATATGTCCATGGTTGTATAACCAGTGGGTGTTGTATTGATTCTTGCGCATACAAATCGATATTCATATGTCTATGGTTTCATGGCTAGTGAGCATTGTATTGATTTATCCGGTTACCTAAAAGTTCAATGATGATAACAAATCGACACTTGATCAGTGACTAGGTCCTAGGTCATAGGTTGCATTTCATTTTTCATGTCTCATTTCATTTTGCATGTCTCATTGCATTTTTCATGTTTGCATGATCTCACAATGATTAAATGAACTTCAATGCTTAAATGATTCTTCAAATCGCATATTCAAGTCTAACAAGAGCTGAATCTCACACAAAGGTTCCTCCAATGAAATAGCAAGTAGAATCCTTTTTCGGGATCAAAATCAAAATCTGAGATCATTCATATTATTAACTACTTGCATATTCGACCTTCAATCATCACAGAAATCTAGTATTCAACTTAACTGATTAGCTTTCATCAAACTATCGAAATTTCAACTTGGTCAACCATGGTCAAACCTAGTCAAATTCAGTCTCCAGGACCTCCAAACGATGCAGAATGCATTCTTGGACGTGTTTAACCACTTCTCAAATCAATTAACATGCTTCTAAACTATCAACGCTGACTTTTCTTGTCAGATTTCAATTTTAATCCCGAAGGGGGCATGGTATTGCACATCATTCAAAGTCTGTAAATCAAAATTCTATCAATCAAATCTATCAATATCTTTCATCAGTGATCAAGACAACAATCACGTCTAGTCACTGATTCATCAAAAGTCCTCATCGCTCGGAGCAAATCTATCATCACTTGGGGCATATCAGATTCATCGATCCATATCAATCTAGTATTCTCCTAATCTTGTAAACTGTATCAGTTTTTGCAACCATCGGTTCCATTAGTGTTATTTCCTTGGTTCTTCGGCAACTGAAGGATTCAGATGTGATACTTGCTAGTTCTGCTAAGACAATCGAGTCTAGAATGGGTCACTCACTTCTTTGCAATCCTAAGGCTTGGAATCAGGTGTTTTGACACTTTTTCACAATCTGCGGTTCATCACTGCTATAGTGAACATTATCTTTGGTCATTCAAGACCTATTATCTCCATATCAAATCAATATCAATCAACTCCTATCTCAATATCTTTCAATCGGTTTCTATCTTGAGATCGGTTTATCTTTTGAATCAGTTTCATATCTCTATCAAACATAGACTATCTTTGAACCACTGCGCTTCGCACAGTAATTCAAAGAGGGGCAAAATGTAATACCCCAAAAATGGGCTATAAGTTCATTAATATCCTACATCTTCAATTCGAACGAAATCAACATCAAAGTCCTAACCTAAGGCACATCTAAACATCATCGAATCATAATTGATTATCTTAAATTCTGCATCGGGGAATATTCCTAGTAATATTCCTAATCATCATAATTATCTTTAATTTTATAATTATTTGGCAATAAATCACATTTATCCTAAAGTTTGATTAATTCAATATTTTCATATTTAATTAATTAGATTTAATATATTGCCACTTAATTGTGTTATTAAATTTAATTCTATCTATTATTAATTGTATTATTTAATTTTGACAATAAATCTAATATCCTATGAATAATTGATTAAATTTTTATTTAATTAATTAAAGCAAGTTGTCATTATTTAATAATATAGTTTTTAATAAAAGTTTGATTAAATAATTGATTAACCCATAAATCAATTGTTTTATTTTTAAAAGCAGTTAAGTTGGAAATAAATCACTTTATTATTAAATTAATTCATAAATAAAATATGCACAATCATAAAAGCAGACAACTATCAATTATCAATTAAAGCTAAACTCTATTTTGAGTTAAAACTTAGCTTTTGCATGTTTTTGTGAGTTAATTATCTTTATTTAAAAATAACTCAAAAATCAACTTGAGTTATTTGAGTGATTTATGGCTTTTTTTCATGCACCTCCAAAGCCCTAGATTTCTATAAAAACAAGGCTCAGCTCTTCATAATTCATCTCTCATTCATCTCGCAAATTGCAAACTTACTCTACAGGAATCATAGCATATCAGATTTGGAGAATTTGCACAATTGGAGCTTGAAAGAATCAACTTGTGAATTCAAAGCTTTGTGAGATCAATTTCAATTGCATATTTTTCATATCATAGCATAGAATTTCATAGCTTTGCATATCATTGTTAGATAGATCAATTCATAGCATATCAATTTCATCTAGCATAGATTCATATCGGTTTTTATCATTCTTATTGCATAGAAAATATCAAAAATATAGATTAATTGCATTCAATTTCATATCCATCTTTTGCATTCAAATCCTTCATTTAGGTTTCGTCTAGGTCACTGATCTCGATTACAATCTGAGAACATCAATCTCGCACCTATTAGAAGGCAGTAAATCGCTTGGTTACATAGTTTTCAATTTTGCATGATTTCGATTTTTGCTAACCTCTAATGTTTTGCTGAGTGTTGTGTTTATAGATCAGGTACAATTTTCACACACACAACTTTCATCTTTTCATTCTTAGCCATTGTGTTAACTGGCTTCTCTATCTCATTGGAAATTTTTTCAACTCCAACTCCCTTAGGTTCCCACTTCTTATCTTTTACATTTTTGAACCTTGCTAAATGATCATTTTTTGACTTATTCTCATTAAGTTCCCTGGAGTTGGTGTTCTTTATAAACATTCCTGTAGCTTTCCCATTTGTATCCCTTTCCAACATGCCTCTAGTTTGCACTTGGGCAATCATTTTTGTAGTAATTCTATCCATCTCTTCTCTTGAAGGTCTTCTTAAATTTACTGGCTCGGAAGAAGAAAACATGTTACATATTTTCTTGTTAATGTCTTCATTATCAGAAAAAACCTCCTGATGGAAAAGTGTTTGATTGTGTCTCTTCAAACATACATCTACTTCTTCATCAAAATCAGAATCATCTTCATATCCAAAATATGAAGGTGTCTTATTGCATCCAATATCATTATGACTTTCCTCCTGATCTAATCCCTCATCATTACCATTTTGATTTGCTGCCATGGATTGTGCAACCACACAATGCTCTGCAGAATGAGATTGGCATGTAACACACCATGGTGTGTCTTCCATGACATTTATAGAGGATCTTTGTAAAGGATCAGGGACATTTCTGTCATTATTTCCTCTTACAGTAGGGACAACAGGCATGCCATCCTTCCATTGGGTGTTGTAGGGATAATTCTGCGATCTATTCTGCCTACTGAAATTGTTGTTGAATTGAGGCTTTTCATTGGTAGGAACACCATTGTTCCTAATAGCAGGTGCTTTTAAATCCTTCAATGTGTTCAACACCTTATCCAATTTATCTTCCTCTTGTTTCTTATTTCCAACATTCCTTTCATTATCCCTCTTGTATTTTTTATCTCCAAACAACTTTGGATCATCTCTTTTTCCACCCAATTTTCTTGATATTTTCATATTGTTTTCAATGTCGATAGCAATCCTAAAAGCATCCCTGAGAGTTCTTGGTTCTTTTTCCCTCAACAAATATCTCATCTTTCCATCAAATGCGTTCAAGTATGTGGTCAAACAAACATTGTCATCTAACTGCATAACTTGAAACAACTTATGCATGCCCTTCTGAAATCTCATACTAAATTTAGCTGCAGATTCATTTTGATTTTTCCTTATGGTATTGAATTCATTTAACATGAAACTAGCATTAGGCCTATCACCATATTGTTCTTTGAAACATCTTTCAAAAGAATCCCAAGTGTCAATACAACGGTTAGGGAGTCTCTTAAACCAATCTCTAGCATCCTCCACCAAAGATTGAACAAATAATTTCATGACTACGTCCTCATGCTCTACTTCATAATCATTAAGCATATCAAAAAATAACCTAAGATGTTCTTCGTAACTAATAGCATTATTACCAGCAAACTTAGGTACCTTATCTCTTATATCATTTGGGAAAACATTTGGGTAGCCAGGTATTCCATCAAAGCTAATTTTCCTATAGCCTTCTAATTGCATAGGTCTTCTTTGAAAACTTGAACTAGTGTTAACCCTAGGATCAACATTTATATTTACATTTCCATCTAATTGTGCATTTGACTGTTGTCTAGGATCAGCACCTATCCTAGCAGATGAAGAAGGAATTGAACTATTAGTAGCATTACTAAGTGGAATAGTAGTAGTCATAGATGGCATGCCTAGTTCAGTAACAGATGGGCCAAGAGCATTAGCAAATGAAGCCTTCAAGAACTGGATCTTTCTTCTCTTTTCAGTAATGGAGGCATCAATTTCAGCCTTTTCTAATTATTTTGCAAGGTCCTCATCTTCTTTTCTTCTTCTTTCTATCTCTATGTCCTTATTTGAATTGGGTGGTGGGACCCCTAGTATTGTCAATGATTTTCTCTTTTGATGTCCCACCATCTTTTGCTTTCCTCTTTCACCAGCATTAACAGTAGGCCTAGTGATCTCATGCCCATCTTTATCTTTAGGGAGGGAAACATAGCTTTGAACCTGTCTAACCATAGGGCCCTCTTTATCAAACTCATGATCTTGCAACAAGCACTCCTGCTCACTTCTGAAAGCATCAAGATCACCAAAAAAATCATGCTACAAAGTCTTAGGAGCATAAGCAAGCATCTTGTTTCTCTCCTTCATTTCATTAATCTTTCTTAGAAGAGACTCTCTTTCTATCAAAGCATTCACCTTTTTAGCTTCTCTCTCCTTTTGTAACCTCTTATGTATTGCATCTTGCTCTGCCAATTATAACCTTAGTGCATTCAAATCATCCGGGTCTATCATAATATCATCAGAACCTGATGACACATCCATATCAATGATATTTTGATATGGGAAATGCACCTGCCTCGGTCTCATGGGTTTCCTTATGAATATATCCTCATCAGGATCTAAATCTGGTCCAAAATCTCTTTCTCTAGCTTGTTCATCCTGACCTGTAGGTAATGAACCCTTATCTTGAAATAATGCCTCTGGGGTATCATAAAATTTATCTTCAGAGCGGCCACTATCTGATCTAGAACTTCTATCTCGTGAACCTTCCTCATTTGAGGAAAGATGTGGTGCTCTATTTCTGGTATTTCTTTGTTCTCTTATGGGAGCACTAGTAGACTCACCATTTCTTCTGATCCAACTCTTCTTTTCCTACCTAGGTAACTTTTCCAGAGCAATCTTTGGATTCTTCCTGACAAAGGACCTAGTATTCCTTCTTTTTTCCATGATTTGCAATCTATAGCACTGGTTCTAACCTTTTGAGTCACCACCCACCAAAATGGGAAATCTTTAATTGAATACTACAAGAAAAATGAGAGTCCACTTAACAACCTTATCTCTAGACTCTCCCTAGAAAATTCACCATTCTGTTGGTTCCCCTTTTCATTTCTACTTGCAAGTTTACACTATGATTGACAACTTAATGTCACTGACTCTATCACCACTCTAAAGTCTGCAAGGAAAAGGGCCAATTAACAAGGATCAAAGGGATCCTCCTAGACTTTGAGCCTAGATGCTCAGGCGGGTGTACCCTTGATTCACTTCTTGAAAGGAATCACTAAATATTGAGCAATTATATCATTTACTGACTGATTTAAAGATTTTATCATTTGTATTCTGTGTGTGATTGATGATGATGAACTGCTTCCAGAGAATGGACCAGTGCCTTAACCAAGGGCATAGAGTCATCAACAATGCATATCAACTAAAAATCCCAACTCAAACACTCTTAGACTCAGAATAATTTATTTGCCTATTATTCCTCTCCCTCACATACCTGGACATCAGTTTCTTATCTAGCCATGAACTCACTGAAATCACCCTAAAGACTTTAATCCTAACTTTGTTAGGAACTCAAAGATAATTCCACAATACTATTTGTTTACCATATGATAACTCACTTTGTGACATTAACATATATGAGCCCAAGAACACAATAAGAAGATATACACAAATATAAGATTGTAATCCAAGTGTATTCTCATTAAAAATTTTACAATCAATACATTACCATAACAAAATGCTAGGAAACAAACCCTAAATCCAAGCTCTCCTTGTTTAGTCTTTTACATTGACTTCCAATATACATCAACCAACACAACAAAATTCAAAACTCAACCATATATACCCCCTAGTCATCTTGGAATCCCAAAATAGGATGCAACAAGCTACGGATGACTAGGGTTAGGGTTTAACCCACCAAACCAACCAAAATATAGTCACAATTTATTTCATTTGAGGGAAAACCAAGCAGCCTCAAGAAAATAGGTCCTAGAATGATCCTCAATCATGATAATTCCCTGATTTGTATCAAAGACCATAAATTCACCATGCATTATCAGTCTGATTGTCCACCTGTAACACGCCTCGAGCAACACAATCATGGCACAAACCCTTGCAATCAATTAACAAACACCCAGGACCACTCTACAACAGTTGACAAAATCAAAATCTAGATCTAGCCGCTCCAGCATTGAATTTTAGTCCTTCCTGTCATTGAAAACTCTCTAAAAATATTCAAATTTGAATTACAATGGTTATCCAGGCAGAGTTTAAAATTCAACCCTCGATCCAGTTATTTCCTAGCAAATCAGGTGGCTCACAATTATCCTTCAATAGTCAACAAAACCTTTTAAAATCCATCACCACCTCATTAATCCCTCGACCAATGAAAATCAAGCATGTCGACAATGAATCAGCAAGCCTGGACCCACTCCGCATAAGCTTTAGATCGGACAGTGGTCTTATAATCTTATAGCTCTGACAGATCCTATGAGATCTTATGTCATCCGTTAAATCATCCATACTAGCATCTCACTTGAATCTTTCAGGCCTACTAACATGTCTGCCAAGTCACAAACCATCGACCAATCAGGAGCGAGCAACTCAACACACAGTGGCAGATGGACCCATTGAGAACAAACCCATCAGCATCTAATTAGACGATGGGCACATGATCGCATGGGAAAAGAATATTCCACATGAACATGCACCGACCATTGATTAAAATCTCTAACCTCAGGCCCCACTGACATCATAGCCGATAGTTTGATACCAAATTAATGGCTATCATATGATCTGATAAAGGAAGAATATTCCTTGTGCTTTTACACCATCCTTAAATCACAAAAGGGACTAAAAGCTGGGCCCTGTTGAGAATTTCATGTCACTACTCAGCAACCAATAAGATAACACCATATGTGCCACGTAGCAGTGGACCCGCTCATTTGAAGAGCTATGTCATAATGGAGAATTAACAACTGTCATAAGATTGCATGCCTCTGACACATTCTATAAGAACACACACCCACCATTAGATTAAGATGTTGTCAGAGAGGCTGGGCCTAGGAAAATACAAAGGTTGAAAACATTAGGAAAAATCAAGGCATAGGACTTAGGGAATATTAACCACCACCGGACTTAGGAAAAAAATAAAGCCGCTAGTCACTGAGACCTTAGGAAAAATTAAAGCACATGCACCTTTTGAGACTTTAAGTGGTTCAAAAAGGTAACACAAAAATAGATTTAGAACTAGGGCGCACTAGGGTTTTGGACTCAAACGGCTAGATTTTTGAATTTTTCACCTAGGGTTTAAGCCAGAGACATGGAAAAATACTGTAGAGGCTAGAGGAAAGATGATGAAGCCATGAAAAAAAAAATTTGCATGTGCTAACATAATGCTTGTTGCATAAACCAGGCTGTCACTTGAAAATTTCTATCTTTCTTTTTGAAAACAATCCGCTAGTGTGCTCTTGCACATAGGTCATGTTAGTGTCCAAAGGCTTAAATCCAAAGGTGCATACTCTGAAAGTGAGTATACTGGCTGCATAGGAGACTAGAGCTAAATTACCTCCCCCTATGACCCTGAGGGTTATTCATCTAGATGTAGAGGGTGCGTCCACTGTGGATACATCAAATACATACTCATCAACCTTGTCCTTCTTTGCTTCTGACCAAATCAAGCTTGTATCCTCTGAAGCTTTCACAAAATTGGCTTCTCCTTCAGGATCTAGAACTGGTTCTTGAGTTTTTTTAGGGCTTTCCTTACCTTGTGTCCTTGATCTGCAAAACTTTGAGATGTGTCCAGCCTTGTTACAAGAGTGACAAATGACTGGAGGCCTTATATTCCTTGGCACATTGAAATGAGTCACCATTTTACATTGTCTAGCTGAGTGACCATTATAGTTACATATCTGACATGTAACATTCTGAGAACTTCTTACATTTGACTAATTCTAATTTTTTTGATTATACTGAGTCCTATTCTTTTGAATTTTTTTGTAATTCATAGCTCTATGACTAAATTTATTGCATGAATAATAGTAACCATTGAAAGGTCTTACCTCTATACATTTCCTCACTATGTGTCCATGCTTGTTACATGCATAACAAGTTTAGCCTACTGGCTTACACTTATTATAAGGTGGTTCAATATGATCCTTAGTCTGACTTCTAGTCTCCTTAGTATCTAAGGTTCCTTCTAGTGCTTTCATTTTTGTTCGCATGTTGTCAATCTGATTTTGTGCTTCATTGTATCTAATGTAGCTAGTATCTCCTTTAGATCTTCTTACATACAACTAAGATTCTATCAAATCAGACCTGGTGTGTAATTTTTCAATGTGATTCTTTGCTTCTCTCAATTCAAATTCCAAGCTTTCTTTTTTGTTCCTTAGCTCCAAGATTTCCATGTTTACTTGCCTTAATTATTCATTTAGTTGAAGGTTCTCTTTGATCTATTCATCATAGACTTCCTGATTGTTAATCATCTTATCATCAAATTCTTCAAGTTGTTCTTTCAAGGATGCATTTTCTTCATTCATCTTCTTGACCATTATCCCTAGATTACTGGTAGAGCATTCTTTCAAATCATTTCTTAGCCTTTTGATGACTAATTGAGCATCACTGAGTTTTTCCTTTAGTTCTTCAATTTCTCTTTTAGATTTGTCTAGGTCTTCAAGAGCAGCTTCAAGATTTCTTTTCAGATGTTTCATTTCTACTTTGTCCATGATCTCCTCAAGTGGTTAAACTTCTTTGCTAAGGACCAGAGCTCTGATACCAATTGTTAGGAATGGGAACACTGAGAGGGG
The DNA here is from genome assembly GCA_027943335.1 of Chamaecyparis obtusa. Lineage (NCBI taxonomy): Eukaryota > Viridiplantae > Streptophyta > Pinopsida > Cupressales > Cupressaceae > Chamaecyparis > Chamaecyparis obtusa. Next base: position 745,461 of record BSBK01008139.1, read on the forward strand.
GGGGTGAATCAGTGTTCACTATATTATATCTTTTTACTTAATCTTTAAACTGAACTTAAATGCTTAAGTACTGAAATGAACACACACATAAACATGAAACATGAAATCAAAACATAACACCAATATGGTTACGGGGAAACCCAAATAGGTAAAAACCCCGGTGGGAATTGACACCCACTAGTATTTTTTACTAGTGTTTTATGATCCTTGTTAGAAGATCCTTAACCCTGTTAGGAGTTTCTTTACAATGTATTAATTATAGTAGACCTTGTCAAGGGTCAGACCCTCTTAGGAGTCTTTTACAATTAACCCTATTAGGGGTGTGGATGCACTATCCTAGAGCTTACTTCTCAAGTGGTGAAGGCTACAACCTTTTGATCTCAGATACAGACTATATCTGCTGGATGAACTATCACTGTGACACTACTTGTTAGATCAATTCTTTTGATCACACATTGATGCTTTGACCTCTTGCAAATGTCTAATACATCTTATAGTCTCTTCACACACTTATGCTCTGCTTATCACAAATTTTTATCAACTTCCATCATAATTACAATGGGAACATCTCATATTTATATGTGCATACAAAACAAATAACTAGGTTAGCCCTTTAACCGATTATATACAATGCTTCCAATTGAATTGGCTCAAGTGTGTTTACAAACAAACATATTTACATGTCAGAAACCTAATTACAATAGGTGCATAGCCTTTACAACATTATAATATAACCACAAATCAAAATGCTAATAGTCGAATGCTTACTCTATTCTTCTCTGGCACACACTGGTTGTGTAACTTCAACTATCTATAACTTTGTCATACTTACATATCTGATCATGCACTCATAGACTAAGCATGAATATAGTCTAACAAACTTATCTTCTAGGGCACACACCATAGCTTGGTCATACACACATGTGCTAATTCTCTAAGCTCCAGGAACTTTGTACACTATCTAGTCTTCAATACTTAGCTAATTTTTTATCTTCCCATCAAGTACACTGACTCCAAACTACTCTATGACTTTGTTGCTAATGCAGGGGCATCCAAGGTTAAGGCAGGGGAATTCTTTTTCCTCAGTGAAACTAAATGGGGTGTTGGTATTTTTTTCGGTGTTACTCAGTTGTAGGCTTGATCGACGGCCTCGTTCATTGAAGAAAGCTCAGTCACTAAAGGAACTCGGTAGTCTCTAGCACTCGATGAAAGTGTTACTCAGTCATGCCTGTGGTGCTCGGTCAACACTGGTGCTCGGCAATGCCTATTGCTTGGTATTTCATGCTTACCGACTGGAGTTATGTGTGATTTGTTTGGCCGACTTGGTGAATTTATTGTTGGTATCTATTTTTATAGGCCGGCATGCTGAATTAAATGTTTGTATATAATTTGTAAGCCAACTTGTATGGCATTTAATATTTTTTAGGAAGAGTTAAGGGTTTCATCTTGCCAACTTGTGGTTGATGATTAGTATTTAAGGATTGCTTGGGTAGATCTTTGGAGGGATGACTTAGCAGATCTGGGATATCAAATGTGAAGCTTGAAAGCTAAAGTTGGCAAAGTTGTGGAAAAGATCTTGTAGATTAGATTGTTATCTGATAGTTGTTTCTAGTAGAGCTAGGGGTTTTCATACTTGGGAATAAGGAGATTTCTTGGAGGCTTATGAGCTCAAGTTTAGATCTACCTTAGGGTTTCTATCAGCTTCTAATTGTCTTCAAAACTAAACTAGCTAAGTTTGTATTGGATCTGGTTGTGGATCTTGCTAAATTGTTTTCTGATTGTAATCGGCCCTAACCTAGAAGGCCTCACAGCCAAGCATGTTAATGAAAATCAATGTTAAATAATTACTTTGTGTTTCATTATTGATTATTCTACTATGTAATTCTTTTGGCTTCAAGGTTTAAATTATCCTTAATTGGATCCACCATCCTTGACTGCATCAGGTGGTATCAGAGCTACAGTTTGTTCCTGTTGGATCTGATAGTTGATCTTGAAGGTTAACCTAGCAAGGTCCATCTTGTGAAGTTGATCTTGTTGGAGTAGAGATTATGCACAATCTAGAGTGCAGATCTGGAGCACTAAACTTGTGAAATCTTGCCCTAGTTGTTTGTTCAAGGTGGCAGGTTGAGATCTGACTTGTACACAACTTGGAGATTGTCACAAGGTGGTTGGTGAGGGTTTGTTACAGAAGGTAGTTTTTCATATCTTTAAGGATACCTCTAATAATATTAGACCCTAGAGCTATTGTAGATCTTTGTGATGCTATGGAATCAAAGATTTTTGATAAAGTCAGATCGGATGTCAGATTTGAGATAGAATTGATGAAGAATGACATGGTTGCGAAGATCATGAGAACTGTTGCTGGTGTACCTCAGAATGTTGATACTAAAGATGGCTATGAGGAAGCTGCTGAATAATTTGAAATTGTTGGATCTAGTGGTGATGACCAGAGGAACAAATATGGTGAAGATAGAACTTCTCAGTTGCATAGATCTAGAGCTCTATTTAGCGGTAGTTATCGAATGGAAGTTTCTACTTTTTCTGGTACTTTGAAGCCCGATAATCTGATCAATTGGATTGGTGAACTTGAAGATTTATTTGAGCTAGAAGAAATTGAAGATCCTCTTTGGGTAAGATTAGCATAGAAAAAGTTGAAAGGACATGTTTCTCTTTGGTGGAAAGAACTACAAAGACATACAGAAGATGAAGGTGAAACAAAGATCAATCGATGGAGGTTGATGGTGACTAAGTTGAAAGCTAAGTTCATACCTTCTGACTATGAGCTTGACTTGTTTAAGAAATTGTAGAATCTGAAACAGAAGGATCTATCTATGGAAGATTATACCAAGGAGTTCTAAAAACTTACTATTTGATTTGGACACCGAGAGCTTGGTAAGGAAAAGGTAGTTCAGTATGTGAATGGTCTGAGATTCAATATTCAGGATGAGCTTGGTATGTTGAAGATTGATTCTATTGAAGATGCTTATTAGTATCCTCTAAAGGCATAAGATAATTTGAAGAGGAAACAACCTAGTAACTCCTGAGGGATGGAAAAGATTGATCACTCGGTGAAGGATAAGCTGACTGATGCAGAAGATGAACAAAAACCTATAGAATCGAAGAAGAAGATAGGTAGATTTATCTTTAAGGTTACTTTCTATAACTGTGAAGCAGAAGGACACTATTCTTTTGAGTGTACATAGGAGAAGAAGGTTGACCAATGAACTGCTATGGTGAATGAGAATATTCAGAATGAACCTAAATCTAAGAACTTGCTGCTTTGGCAAACATTGCATGGTACAAAGGAGGAACCTTTTCAGAGGAGTAACTTGTTTAGATCCCAATGCAAGTCTGAAGGTAAACACTATGATGTTATTATTGATAGTGGTAGTACTGATAACCTTGTTGTTGAGGACCTGGTTCAGAGACTTGGGTTGAATAGAATGAAGCATCCTTGTCCTTATAGGCTTGGTTGGTTACAAGATGTTCATGCTTTGGAAGTAAGATAACAATGCTTCATTAATGTTTAGATTGGCCAGTACAAGGATCTTGTGTTATATGACATTGTGAAGATGAATAGTTGTGATATATTTCTTGGTAGACCTTAGCAATATGATTGCAGAGTTATTTATGACTGTGTCCAAAATGTGTTTACTGTTGAGAAGGATAATAGGAGGTTTTCACTAATGCCTTTAATGGATATAACTCTCGGTAGGAGAAGCCTGAGTATTGGTAGCTAAGTTCAGATTGTGTATCTAGAGAAAATGAATGATCAATATGGAGAACCGACCTATACATTGTCAAGAAAAGACTTGAAGAGATAGAGGAAACTGAAGTGGAATAATTTGCAAGTAGAAAAGGTGGAGGACTTGTATGTGAAGAACCAGTTTAGGATTTATGTGCCGAATCCTGGAATATGTTCTTCTCACATATGAACATCATTTGGAACTTGGGGTCTCTAATGTAGGGGCATCTAAGGTTAAGGCAGGGGCATTCTTTGTCCTTGGTGAAACTACATGGGGTGTTGGTATTTTGGCCGATGTTACTCGGTTGCAGCCTTGACCAACAGCCTCGGTCATTGAAGGAAGCTCAGTCACTAAAGGAACTTGGTAGTCTCTAGAGCTTAGTGAAAGTGTTACTTAGTCATGCCTATGGTGCTTGATCAACACTGGTGCTCGGCGATGCCTAGCGTGCTTAGTAGTTCCTGCTTACTAACTGGAGTTATGTGTGATTTGTTGGGCCGACTTGGTGAATTTATTGTTGGTAGCTATTTTTATAGGCCTACATGCTAAATTAAATGTTTGTATACAATTTGTAAGCCAACTTGTATGGCATTTAATATTTTTTAGGAAGAGTTAATGGTTTCATCTTGCCGACTTGTGGCTGATGATTAGTATTTAAGGAGTGCTTGGGTAGATGTTTAGAGGGATAACTTAGCAGATCTAGGATATCAGATATGAAGCTTGAAAGCTGAAGTTGGAAAAGTTGGGGAAAAGATCTTGCATGATCTTGTAGATAAAATTGTTATCTGATAGTTGGTTGTAGCAGAGCTAGGGGTTTGCATACTTGGGAACAAGGAGATTTCTTGGAGGCTTGCGAGCTCAAGTTTAGATATACCTTAGGGTTTCCATCAACTTCTGATTGTCTTCAAAATTGAACTAGCTAATTTTGTATTGGATCTAGTTGTGGATCTTGCTGAATTATTTTCTGATTGTAATTGGCCCTAACTCGAAAGGCCTTACAGTTGGGCATGTTAATGAAAATCAATGTTAAACAATTACTTTGTGTTGCATTGTTGAGTATTCCATTGTGTAATTTTGTTGGCTACAAGGTTTGGACTGTTCTTAATTAGATCCACCATCCTTGACTACATCAGTTTCCATAATGACAACACTATACTAAGTCATATACATCAGTATATCCAACTTGCCAACAAACTTTACCTTATTTATTGCCACTTCCTAGCTGATTTTCTCTACTAGTTTGTTTTGAATTTTGGATTATGCCCTCTCTTCAATTCTATTTTCTTCTTCAGTGTCTGAGGCATTGATTTCTTGTGTAAGTGTAGAAATTTGGTCCATAATTAGTGTATCTTCATTGATTTGTACCTCGGGTACAACCTATTGTAAGATGTCTCTTACATTCTCTAAAATTTCCTTTCTTTTGCATACCTTTCTCAACTTCTCCTAGGCTACTTTTATTGTACAAAGCTCCCCATATTTTCTCAATTCTTTGGGGTCTAGGGTCCTTGGGTCACATTCTAGTATAAAAATGACTTCTTCAAGTGTGACCAGCCCTTTTCCATTCTTCTTCTTCTTCTTCTTTGGCTCTTGAGGTGACCTCTTAACAAATGGAACAATTACTTTTTCCTCAAAATTATGTGTTTCATGCCCGGTTGACAGATTATCTTTATTTTTCTACTCCTCGGTAACCTATGTGTCAGTTGACTAAGATAGAGCTTTTGATGTAGTGTTAGGTGGGGTTGCCTCAGTTTCCTTAGGTTCATCTTGGCCCTATTTTTCTACCTTTTTTGCCTCAGGCTCATTTTTCTCTGTAGATGTGTTAGCTCCTTGATCCCCTGATGTATCCATTAGTTTCTCAAGGATTGAGCATTCAAGTTTCTCCTTAGAGACTATTTCAACTACTTCTATCAGAATAGGAAGTTCACTCGGTAAATATGTTATTGTTGGCTCGGTAAGTCTACCTTCATCTTGTGTTTTGGCTCCAACAATAGTCACGTCTTCATCAGCATCTCGGTCATCGGGTTCACCATTTTTTATGTCCTCAATGAGTACATCAAGTGCAGTGTTATCTATGATTTGGATCTTAGCTTGATCGGGTGCATCCAGTGTAAAGCTCAACTCCTTAGTGGTAACTGTAGTATCGGGTACCTCGATATCTTATATATCAATCTTGTCTTGTTTCAATGCTAGGTCTACATCATCAATGTGAAGTCCCTTTCCTTTTTTCTTCAGCTTCTTCTGAGGAATTTTGGATAATGCTATCTTTTCTACTTGCTCTCGGGCTTGAACTATTGAGGTCCAGATGAGTTGACTATTCCCATCTATGTCTGCCATATTTTCATCAAGTATCTACAGTGCCTGGTTCTTCACTCTAAACCTCTTTGCATATTTTCTCATGTGTTCCTCAAGTTTAGGGATAGTCACTTGAGGTATTGCCAAAACTAGGGATTGTCCCCTCATTCTCTTCTTCGTATCTAAGGCATAGGACCATTTTTGTGAAATTATTTCCTCTAGTGCCTTAGGTAGATTTTTGGAAAATTCAATGGGAACTCTTTTGAATCGAATCATCATCTAGATGATCACCTCTTCAAGTTTATTCTAATCCTCAGTTAATAGATGCTCAAACTGACTAATTTCAGGATCGCTAAGTTCACCATTCTCAATTATTTCTTCTGCTACTTCATCAATTGATCTACTCTAATTACTAACAAATTTTAATTGATTATTGTCATCTTCTTCATCATATAAATCATGCTTACCCCTAATCAACTTTATTCTTTTCTTTAGGGAATCAACAGTAGTTTTAGTACCTCTTTTTGTGTATGTCTTGGTCGGTGTTGTTGCTTTTGGTCTTGAAAACTTCACAACTCCTTTATTTGGTGGAGGTGAGGCTATAGTTGTAGACCTTGTGTGTGCCCTTGTTGTCACATCTAACTTCTTCTTCTTTGGAGTTGGTGAAGGGGAAACTAGTGTAGAGTCTATGTTTTTGTCTGACTTGGTTTCTTCACTGTCATGAGGCTTGTCAGTTAGCATTAACTAATCTTTGATTGCAACTTCAACTGGTGTACTATCAGATGATCTAGTATCATCTCCAAACTTCTCTACAAGAGTCTTCATCATTTTCCTTAATTTCTTTGTTATCTTACCAATAATCAGGCCTGCTTTTATTCTTGTCTTGGCCTCCTTGTATGTTCCAAACCTTTCAGCATTCACATCCTTGGTTGTAGCCAATAGAACCTTAATTGATTTAGAAGAAAAATCAATATCTATTTCATAACCCATGGGGACTAGCCATTTATTCCTAGGCTCCACAACCTTTATCAATGTGTGGTTAGTATCCATAAGAAAGCATATCTCTTGCTCATTGTCTTCTACTAGTTGACTGGGAATTCTACTCTAAGAATTCATTCTACTCTTGAATTGTTCAAAGTAATTATCTGAGACATTATTCAGTTTATTTCCCAAGCCCTTAATCAAATCTGAAATTTTTGTTATCACTGGCTTGTCAGTTTTCCACTCTATATTACTGACAGAAGGGAAAAATATTTTCACATAAAGAAATATGAAAACTAGTAGGGATCCAAACTTACATGTGTAGGACTTCACCACCTAGATTGTCTTCATGTTCTCTTCAACTTCCTTCAACAGAAGCTTGGCTAGGTCCAACTGATAACCTTTCTTGACCATTCAGTAAGCAATGTCAACTACTCCACAAGGCACACTATTCTATCTACTCGACTGGTAGATTTTATATCCAATGACATGCACTACATATTTCACCTCTAGGTCTTTGATTGTGTTGATCTTCAATGCTCAGCCATCCCACTCAGATCCGGTGTTCTTCTCAATTTCTACTCTCGATGTACTGTGAATTGCCTTCACTTTATCTGTGGTAGGATACCTAGTAATTGCATGAATCATCTTCTTGTTAATCTCTACCGACTCATCCAACCATAACCTTCCATCATGAAACAGAGTGAGAACAACCCTAATCCATTCACTCTTAAATTTCCTTGGAAAATTTAGGGTATTCATCAAACTGACTACTTCCAGTTGTTTGTGTTCAAGTTTTAGTCTCCCATCTTCTCCGCCAAGCTTCTGATAAGCTACATACATGTCAAAATCACCTAGTTCACCTATCTTGCAGTGAATGTATGATCTTTCATCTTTGACTAACAGAACCCTACGGGGTATGCTTGAAAAATCTCCCACTGGATCAATTTTGGATGCAATTTAAGGGTGAAGTTTGTATTGGGTTCGTTACAGGCTACAGACACTATCCAATTTAATTCCTCCTCTACAAACTTGGATTTTGATGCGGATGCCATTTTCTTTAATTTAGGGTTTTGGTAAGTAGTATAAATCATCTCAGTAGTAACTGTAATTACTCAAAAACAATGATGAACTCGCTCGATAGATTCTAAAACTGCTCTTGAATGCTCCTGAAAATATTTTCTCTTCAATCGCTCTCTGAAAGTTCTTGCTCTTCAAAATCGCTTGGTGAATAAATGAACTAAGTTCTCCGTCTATTTATAACTTTTTCAAATTCCTTCTTAAAACACTTGTAATAAATTCTTGACCTACTTTCAGCTCAGTGACAACTATCAACTTGATGATTACCACAAAATATCAATAGCTTAGTTAACACTTGACTTTTTTTGGTTAATACTAATACTTGATTAACCTTGCATGATAGTCACCAATAGGTAGCTCTTTACTTGGTCTAGCATATACCAACTATATAACTTTGTAAGCTCAAAACTTATAAACCATAATGCATCTCAATTCATCCAAATTTGGTATGTGCACATCAAATATAAGGAACTATATGTAAATTAAGATCAATTTGGAATATCAGTTCCATACATACCTTTTTCACCTTTGGTGGAGGTGCCTATGTCACCCAATCCAATGGATGAGGTTTCACCAACTACATTATTTGACTCAGCATTCTCATTTGATGCCTTTCTCCACATAGTATTTCTAATCCTCATGATATTTGCAATTGTGTTTCCATTCTCAAAAACTTGTTCTTCTAGTGCTCGGTCTCTCCAATCCTTACTTAGGTGACCAACTTTGTGACAATGTAAACATGCCATACCAGTACCTATCTAGCTTTGAGATTTTCCAGCCCATGTTTTCCTCATACAATTAGCTGCAATATGTCCATATCTTCCACATACTATGCAATTAACCCATGTGTTATAATCCCAAGTGTAAGAATTACCTTGTCTTCTCAATTAATAGGATTTGTTATGTCCTTTCAATATCCAGACTTGCTTCATCTTTTTTCTACATTCTTGTGAAGTGTGTCCATTCTTGTTGCAAGTATAAAAGAGTTTCTCCATGTGGAGTTTGTTAGGAGTCCTATTCAACTTCAATCTACACTCATATGCTTGATGTCCAAACTTATTACAATTATAACAATGACCATTGAACTTAGGAATGGTTTTTGGTTTACCTTGTGCTTTACTCCTATAAACATTTGAAGTGTGTCCCGGTTTGCCACAGTGATAGCATTTTAGTGTCTTAGGTATCTGATTTTGAATTTTATTCATCTTTTCATCTTGCTTGGATGATTCTCCTTGCTCGGTGTAGCCTAGTCCAGTGGTGCTTCCAAGTCCTCTTTGACTAATCAGAAAATCATCAATTTTCTTTGAATTGTCTTCAACCTTTTTCATCATCTCATTGTGTTGTTGTTGCATCTTTACTTCATTTCTCAATTTTTCATTCTCTTCCCTAAGTACTCCAATGTCTTCAAGTTTTCTTGTTAACTCTCCATTTACTCAATTGATCTCCTTACTTAAAATAATCATCTGATTGGATATTTCAAAGTGATTCTCAGTAAGTCTCAGTATCTTAGTTTCTTTTACTTGTATTTGTTTAGTCATCTATCTTCTATCTTCAACAACCAAATTCCTCTCTTGTTCAGCTTGTCTAGCTTTATTCATTACATCAATCATTCTCACCATTTGTGTCTCTTGACTGATTTGTAGGGATTTCACTTGTTCAGTCAAATGGAGATTTTTTTTAGATAAATAAGATATAGTACTTTCAAAACTGTTAGAAATACTACCTGAAGTAGATCCTAAATTCTCAAATGGGTCATCAATCTCTTCTTCATGGTATTTAGTCTTACACTCCCTAATATCCATGTTCTTTCTCTACACTAGTAACTTTTTCAATTCATCCTTATCTTGTTTGCATTGCTCAATAAACATCTACATCTTAATCTTTTGATTTTCTATTGTTTTGTCCAACTTGTATCTCTCCATGATTAGATCTTTACTCTTCATTGGTTAAACCATCCAATAAGAGATCTGAGCTTTGATACCAATTGTTGGAATGGAAAGATAAGGTACTAAGAGGGGAGGGGTGAATCAGTTCCCTCAAAAACTTTTAACTTCAAACTTAAACAACAAACAGTAGCAAACTGGTCTATCCAACTGAATCCATTGTATGCATCATTCATTCAATTAACTTGTAAATTTAAATTGCATGAAAAACAAACAATAATTCAATCACATAACATGAGTATTTTGGTTACGCATAAACCCTTGTTAGAAGGTAAACACTACGGTGGGGATGACACCCACAAATTCTTCACTACTGCAGATAATAAAGTATGTCGGTTAAGGCTATAAGTTGTGATCACTTCTAATGATCCTACCCTGTTAGGAGTAATAATAATATCAGCTATATCTACCTGGTTAAAGGATTTTAATAGTACTACTTGATTGTGTACTCGGTTAAGAGATTTACAACAAGACTATTAGGTCTACTCTATTAAGAGATTTTGCTAACTCTATTACAATGATTAGAGAATAACATAAAGTATTTTTAATTGACAACTTAACTTTTTCTGAATCAGATCTATGAAGTATCAAATATATATCATCTCAATGTGTGGATATCTTTCCTTTGTACTGCTCGATAGCTTTGACTGATTGTGAATAATCTGAATATCTCTGATTTCTACTCATTCTTGTCTGAAAATTGATGTCTTGAAGATGGCTACTTGCTTCAAGATCTCCTTCTTGTATTTCGCATACATCTGTCAAAATGACATGAATTACAAATTTATAGCATATTGTTATGACCACCTAATCTTCATGACCTAATTAGGTTTACATCATCTTAGGAAAACCCTAAGATCTACGGTATACAAAAATAACCTAGATCTAACAATTACATAGAGATCATCATCACATTTAATGATTAAATCTACAATATATGATCCTTGATCTTGGTAAAATGTTTTGTGATTCTTTTGTAACCATTTGCATAGATAAATGTGCCAAAACTAATTACTATTGTATTTCCTAGATTTCTCAGTAAACACTATCAATACTGCTCGGTGAATATATTGGTGCTCAGTATTCAATCTAGTCGGTGTTTACTGACACTCGGTATCGGTATACACTGAAGCTCGATAAAATTGCTCTGGTGCTCAGTAAAACTACTCTAGTGCTCGGTTAAAATTGTTTCCTTTTAGTTCTCGGTACTACCTTGAGACTACTCAATATGAAGGCTTATATAGTTAACCGACTATCATATGTAGCATTTACTTCTTCCTTTTACCGACTGATTAGCATAGGCAACTAGCTGATCTTCTTTGATACTAATGACAATACTTAATGCACAAATACAGATAACAATGGGATGCCTAGGAGCATAGTGTGTGATCTAAGGACAATAAGTTCCCAAGTCTCTTTTAACATGAGATTTTTGGATTGAGTGAGACCAAGCTCACTCTTAGCACTACTTACCACTTGCAAACATGTTGATAGATAGAGATGGTGAAAAAATGGGTGGAGGGGTATCTTACAAATTACATTTTAGGTTAGAAAAGAGAATGGGTGAAAATGGTTTCACCTTGGAGATTATTGATACAATCCTATCACATTTCTATCAATATGCCACTATTCATGGCAATATATAGGTATGAGGCATCTAACAATATTTTTATTTTCTCTTTAGTGATAATAGAGTGCCCAAGGAAGGCTATTTGTTTAAGGGGATTAAAGATAAATTATGTAATCTTTAAAGGTGAACTTTCAAAAAAGAAAAAAATCTTAAAAATTATGTGTTGGTCAACATCAGATAGAGCATAATTTTGATGTTGGTGACATCATATATTTGAGGCTCTGGCCATATAAACAATCCAATCTTAAGAATATTTGATCATAGAAGCTAAAACCTAATATCTACGATCCATTTAGAGTCTCTGAGAAGATTAGGGAGGTTTTTTGTGAGCTATAGTTATTAGCTAGTAGCAAAGTAAATTTATTTCATGTGTCTAGACTCAAAAATTCATTTGGGTATATTACAGTTCCCTCATCATAGTTACCAACATTGGATGAGGGGAAGTAAATTTTGATTCTAGAGGCCATTATAGAGAACAAGGAGTTTACTCTATGGAAGAGATTTATATAAGAGTAGTTGGTTAAATTAAATAACTTGTCAATAGAGGATGCAACATGGCTGAATGGGAAGATTTAAAAACATGTCTTCAGTTAGAATTTTTTGAAGATAATCAATTCTAGGAAGGGATGGATATAATTTTCTCTTCCTAAGAACTTCAATATGGTAGATTGCTAGCCTATTCAATAGTTTTATATAGGATAATGGGTTAGGTTCAGAGAACTCACAATGAAACTTTAATCAATTATTTGACAATGGAAATTTTCCCATTGAGATTTAGAAGTTGAGGTGTTCATAACACCTTTTTTTAGAAATGATTTAGATGATTTTAGCACACTTAATATCTTTATTAAGTTATTTTTGGGAACCCACTAAGCCACTTGTTATTATTACTATTTTAGATTAGTTCATGGATGTAGTTGTATCCTCTTAAAATGGAAACACTTCCATCTTGATAAGTTTAGCACCCTCATTTAGTGCATTTTCCATGATAGATTTGCATTTAGGATGCATTTGCACTTGATTCCTTTGTTTATAGGTGAAATTGGGGTTAGGATCCTGAGGATTCTCCTTGATTTCCCTTCTCTATGGCTCTATTTTCTAGGTAGGATCTAGGTATTGGTACTCCTAGCCCTCATCACATTCATTCTAGGTCTATGTGCCTCTCCCTAGCACTCTGCCCTCTTTTCTCACCATTCCAAGTCTCTGGCCAACCCTAGGACTTCCTATTTTTAGAGGTGACTAGATCTAGACCTTTGGGTCAAGGTCGAGGTCGACCTTGACCCCTATCAATTTTGGTCCCCCTTTTCAAATTAGGGTCACAGCAGGCCCCGAAATCAATGTCGGGCCTCCAGATCAGAATGCGAAAAGGTTTTAATTTAAAATTCATTTAATTATTTTCCCTCTTTAGTTGGTTATTGTGATTGGACCATAGTTTGAGGTTAAATTTGAATTATGGGCCCTTACATTGCCCAAGGAGCCTTATCTTGAGATCTCTATATAAGCACTCTCTTTTGCCTTCATTTTCACCAAGTATCCATCAAGTGGACACACAATCAATTGAAGCAAGAAAGCGATGGTGAAGTGATGATGCAAGATTGAAAGAGGATGGTATAGAAGATCAATTCATTGTTGATATCAAGCATTTTTGTGAACAAACTATTGTGGACATTCCTTTGGAGCAAGAAGGATCCCTTCTTCCTTGATCCACCATTTTCAACATTCAAGCATTCAAAGATACAATTATGGGGTAGAAACTACGGATTGTCAGTTTGGTAGGACTACTTTATCCTTGGGGGCTTTGTATGCTTTCTTTATCATATTTCAAACTATGCATTGCTTTCTCATATCAATCCATGTTAGGGTTTTAATCTAGAGGATTAAATCTTTGCATTACACATTCAACACACACACATATTCTATTACATCCAACTATTTTTGGAGGTGGAGATCACCAAAATGGGGGTTTGACTAAGGAAAAACCCTATATAGCCACCCCAAAAAACCATTTTTAGATATCTACAGTCATTGTTTCAAGAGTTGCAGAGAAGATCTGAGTACCCTTTTCGCCAAACTTCCAGGATCTACAAACAGAATTTCCGTCAGAGCAGTGTAGGTTAAGGTCGACATAAAGGGGTAAGATTGTGCCTCGAGGTAAGATCTTACCCCTGTCCTTGGTTCAAGGTCAACCTTCCTCAGAAAAGGAAAATCTTTCTGGGTTTTCTCTGTCTCTATTTTCCTATCCCATATCCATTTGTAGAATTTTCTGAAACTAAGTACAGACACCAGAAAATAGGTATTTCCATATCAGTTTCATCATGAGGTATGTATTTCATCTTATCTAATTTAAAGAATTTCTAGATTCACATTACTTATCATTATCAATTCATATTTATTGTGGAGAATGTTGGTTTAGGATCTCTATTAGGGGCATTGTTCAAAACCCTACCTATTATCATTGTTTTCCCACATCTACATTTTGGTGAACTCGTTTATGAAAACTCTTTCTTTTTGGTGTTAGATTTGCATTTTATGTTAGATATTACATGCTTATAAAAGTATATTTCTTTTATGCTCTTGCATTTCTATTTCAAAAGTACAAAAAAATTGCAAAATCTCTTTAAAAATACAAAAACATTTACATTTTCATGCTTCTAGTATTACTTTGTATTCAACATGTATGATTCTTGTTTTGAATACTTTGATGGGGCTTTTATTGTACAAGAGAATAGATTCCCTAATGAGGTACATGGAAGTGAGGATAAAAATTGTTTGAATGAGATCTCCATTGATCCTATTCCTATTTCACTTTCCTCCACAACCTCTTCAATTGACCTTTACCATAGGGTGTGTGCATGGTTACCTTCATGTTCTACTATTTGTAACATTGATAAACCTAAAATGATATATCCTAAACCTATATTGATGGTAAAAGGATGTCATCACATAATAATTAAGGGTAAACCTAAAGATCCTTTGGATTTCTTTGATAACACAGATTCCATTTCACATGCTTATCACACATGGAATAACCCTCAACCTACTGTTCTGGTTTCCTTACCGCCTTCTCAACTTGTGCTTCCTCAAGCTCCTAGGTTTCCATCTACCTTTAAGGAGTATGACTTAGTAGAAAAATTATGTGCTACTCCTGCTAAGATATCTTTATGGGAATTGCTTCAAACTTCCTCGACATATCATGAGGCATTGCAAAAGGCTTTATCTACTCTTCCTGCTTCACCTCGTAATCAAGAGAACATTAATTCCTTTTTGGAGTGCATGCATACTATGCCTTTTGTACCTCCTATTGTGTTAATTAATGATGATTTACCTTCTCTTCAAGTGTAGAATCAATATGATGCTCTTATGGTTGTTGTTTCTTTTAATCAGAGTATCATTTGTAGAATGTTAATTGACAATGGATCTAGACTTAATGTTTGTAGCATGGATATGCTTAAGGAAATTAAGGCTGATCTCACAACTATTCAACCTAATAATGTCCCTATTCATGGATTTGATAATATTGCAAAGATAACTTTGGGCATTATTATATTACCTGTTAAAGTTGGTTCGGTTATTCTAAATACACCTATTCATGTTATGCCTGGACCTCTCAATTACAACCTTCTTTTAGGTAGACCTTGGTTACATACTATGCATGCAATTCCTTCTACTCTTTGTCACAAGGTTAGGTTCATTTATAAAAACTTAATCTATACGTTACATGCAGATGATGTGTTGAATCCATGCTTAAATATAGAATATGTTAAAGTTTCTAGGCCTCTCCAACCAAGCAAAGAGACTAAAAAGCAACCTGAGATAAAATAAACTGAAGCTCCATCTTCTTCTTGGAATGAGGATGATTGGGGGAGATTGGAATTTAATCCTACTTTCATTAGAGAATATAAGGTCTCTGATTTGGAATTCATGAAACAATAAAGTGAATTTGAAAAACAAGTTTTTTCTCCTTCCCCACTTTTTGAGGAATTAGAAAGTAACTTTGTTGTCGCCTCGATTGAAGAAATAATTGAAATAATAAAACCTAATTACTATGATATCATGACATATACCACTCCTTGGACTCCATCTAACATGGCCGATATACATGGTTATGGTTATCATCTGGTTACGAAATCGGGATTTAATGGGAAAGGATGTGGTAAATAGAAGAAAGGTATACAAGTGCCTTTGGATAATGAAATTTATGATCATACATATGGATTGGGATTCAATCCTTACAAACAACCATTGAATTTTCCTCTCAATGTTAATCATATATGTGGTGGATGGTTGAAGTTGGTTAACCCACTTCTTCTTGACATTAATCAAAGACCTACCTTGGATATCTTTTTCGAAGATGAAGCCTTAACGGATTTTTTAGGGGTTTTGTTAGAAATGGGGAATACTGAAAGGGGGGGGTGAATTAGTATTCTACAAACTTTATCTTTTTCCCAATTATGGATATAACAGATTATCTTTATACATGCATAACATAAGAAGTTAAACAACATGCATAACAATAAAGAACTCATAACACATTATTTGTTCTCGAGGAAACCTTGGCCAAGAGAAAACCCCAGTGGGGATGGTACCCACAAAGATCCACTAATAAAAAGTATCTTGTTAAGGATGTTGACCCTATTAGGAATCTATTACAAGCATATAGTGTATCAGTCCTGGTTAAGGGACTATAGGCCTTGTTAGAAGCCTCAACCCTGTTAGTAGTTATAGTACAAAATGTGATTACCAGATGAGCCCACTGCCCAAACATGTAATGCACAATATACATTGATTAAAAAATAGGTTAAGGTACATAGACTTATACTGCTTGCATCAATATCACTTCGTTGCTCTTTCACTATCGCTATTACATATGCTTCATATACTTCGCATCATATCACTTGTCTTTCTTTCAATAATACTACTTACTGATGCAATTACAATTACAATTACATTTACATTTATATTTATATCAGTAGATTTATTCAAGATTTAACATCTAGGATGTCATCCCTTTATATTGTTAAGTCATTATTTTGATAAACAAAATAATCCCTTAACTATTTACTAGTTCTGTCTTCATATTCTGTCTTGTCAGCTTCATATTATCTTTGGAAATCTGTCATAAATAATTCTATACATGTTGTACTAACTTGCACTCTGAGATGGGTGATCAATGGACATCATAGAGTCTATGTTCAAGTGTGCAAGCACTGAACTTACTCCAGTCAACATCGCAAACAAAAACTGTGTCCAGGTTCACTGGTAAAACATTGTCTCACACTTAGACAAATTTGCAATGCACTCTGTCATACTTGCTCTCTGACCTGTGTGATCTTCATGTAGATCATATTTTTTCATAATGACAACATCTATGTAATCAACTCAGCCAAATTTCCAACAATCTCCCCCTTTGTCATTGGTGGCAACATATGAGAAAATTGGCTAAGTGTTCAACTCAAAATCTCAAAAATGTCCAAAATTGGTGGCCATAGTATAAAATACATACTATCCTTATAACTCCTCAAAAAATTATTGCCTCTAATATAGTACTCTCCCTAAGAGTAACAACCCTTATCATATACTATCAATTTTCTTCTATATATATCTCCCCCTTTGACAACAATGACAAAATAAGGTAGGGAGGGTCACAAAATTGTATCACAAAAATTTATACCTCAATTTATTTATTGCAAAGCTGGTAGGCTTGCAACATAATCTACAAAATCTATCTTCATGGATTCAATCTCCTTCTCCCATGATTTCTTAATGGAATCAGCCACATTAAGTAGTGCGCTCAGTCCATAAGAAGCAATTTCACATGCTTGGAGGTTTTCAAAGTTAAATTTCTAAAAAGATGTCTTTGTTGAAAGACATTCTTCCAACTATTCTTCAATAATGCTCAACTTCATAGAAGCATGCTCTCTCAAAAGAGTGTATCTCCTCAATTTCATGTCTCTCTCATTTTGCACAACTCTAATTTCATCATAAAGTTGCCTAACTTTCTTCTCAACATTACAGACCTTCACATTGGGACTAGATAGAAGGTTTGTTTCATTTAGAATCTCTGCTTCCTTCAATTTTATCTTCTGATCTTCTTCAACTGTCAAAGTCTTTGATTTTGTACACTATATGTATAAAGATTTACCTTTTTCCAAATGCTTCCTCAAATCCTTGATACAGATATCAAGAGTATTGATATCATTTTTGATATACTGATTGATGTTCAAAAGCATTCAAGCCTCATAATCTGCTTGTGCTTTTACTTTTGCAATATCAGCTAGGTTTGTCAATTCAATATCAAAGGTGCTCATTACCTTCTTTTCTTTCTCCATAAGGTCTGCTTCTGAAATTTGTGTAGTCACAATACTTTGTAACTTCTCAGTTAGTTCCTTTAGACACCCTTCAAGACTCTTCACCTTCTTATTCTTAACAATTATTTTGTTCAAGGATGTAATCAGTTCCAACTAATCATCATCATCTACTTCTTTTCCCAAATGCTCAATCTTAGATCCAATTTGAGTCTTCTTTCCAGTCTCAGGAGTAAAACTGATATCTTCTTTGGTGGGAATGGGAATTTTTTCTTCTATAACTAGTGCTTCCACAACAATGGTCTCTGTCATCTCTTCTTTTGTAGCTTCATGTTCCTCAAAGGCCGAATTGTCAACAATGTTCTCTAGATTCTTGAATACATTTTCATCAGTATCCAAGGTGATTTTTGTACCTTCTACATTCATTGTTTCATCTTCAATATTAATAGCTGGAGAAGAGGGAATGTCCTCTTGTACTTTCTCACCTACTTGCTCTGCTACAACTGATGATTCTCCAACATATTCTTCCATAACTTTGATAATTGCATGTTCAGTCTCAAAATTTACTTCTTCATACCTGCCTCCCATAATCTGAATTGATCTCCTTTTGGTTCTCAAATGGGTGCTAAGGGATTTCATGATCTATTTGAATTGTGTTTCATCTCTTCTATCACAAAGATTTCTCACAAGCTTTTCTCTGATAGTTGTCTCTTCATCTGATGCTCTCTTCTTCCTATTCAGAAGTTTATTATACAAGTCATCAGGTATCTATCCTTGAATAGTATCAAACTTCTTGCCAGTCAAGATTATATGCTTCACAAATGCATTCTCTAGATTAATTCTATCAGTATAATCATAAAGATCATAATATTTGTTCATTCTTGCAAAGTCACCATTCTCAATAATCTGCTCATTAAGCTTTTCAACTTTTTGTTTCCAAGCTTTCTTCTTAGTAGTGACATCATCTTTAACTTCTACAATCTTTCTTGGAATAGGTTGCACTAGAGTCTTATGTCTCTTTCCTGGTCCAGTGGCACTCTCCTTAACTATTTTTCTCAGTGTGGAGGAAGTGGATCTAGTAGACATCTTTGTTTCTATGTCCTTCTCAAGTACTCCACTTTCACCTTTACTTGTGGTTCTTCATGTGGCACTGCAATTGATGATAAAGGAGGGATAGAAAAAACTTCCTTTTGTCCACTCTCTCTGATTGTTGTTGCTATCTACTTTGCTACCAAAAACTCTCTCTCTATCATTCCAATATCTTTTAAGATTTTCTTAATAGTTCTCTGAACTCTCTTCTTAGATTTATTTTCTTCAATTAGAATCTTTGCAGAGTTGAATTTCTCCTCAAAGGTTCCAAACCTATTACACTGAGTGTCCAACTTACACTTCAATAGCCTGCTAACATACTCTTCAGTCTCTACCTCAGATATTTCATAGCCAAGAGGGCCTATGAACTCTTTTCTAGGCTCTACTACTTCAATATAGGTAAAGTCAGTATCCACCATAAAACATATATCATCTTTATATTTTTCAACAAGAGACTTAGGCATCCTTGATCTGCTAGACACAATATTCTGAAATGTCTTAATAACAAGTACTACATGTGTGCAATAAATGTGTCACACTTCTATGGATCATTACATGCAAGGGAACTCAAGAATGAGGCCTCACAAATCGATCCATAGCTCCCTAGGCATGGAGTGCAAGGGTTTTAAGAATGCTCTCAGCTAGAGCTATTTAGCCAATAACCTTGCTAGTAAACCATGCAATGGGAGATTCAATGAAGACAAGGGCAAGAATGCCAATATCCTCAAGAATCAAGAATGAAAATGCAATGCAATGCTATGCTAGAATGAAAATGCAAGCTAAACTATGGAAATGAAAGATGCAAGTATTACAAAGCCTCCTAGTTAAACTAGATGAATTAATCTAAAGCATAAAGGAAATCTAAGCTAAGAATGCCATGAAAATGAAGCTACTATGCAAGAAATGAAATCTAACTATGAAGCAAGAAAGCCATGATGATGCAAGAATGAAGACAAGAAGATAGAGTGTTGATGAAGATCCAAGATGAATGCCAACAATGCTCCAAATCTTCAAACCCTAGATGCAAGAATGTCTCCAAAAGCTCCAAGATGACCTAGAAAACCTGTAGCATAACAATAGCATAAAAATTGTGGATGTGCAAATGAGGAAGAGAGCTCTCCTTTTATAGGGAATGAAAAAGGAATGGGCCATGGAGATTAAGAGGCAAAAGATTTAATCAATGGTGGAGCTTAAAAGAGAAGCAATCCATGTGCACAAGTATCCTCCAATAGGAAAATAAGAGTTGACTTTTGTGTCCATATGAGACAAAAAGTACTTTTCTCTTTTTATAAAATAAGAATAATGCTTTATTTGTGCAACTTAGGATAAGAGGAAAAGTGGGGGCTTTTTATTTATTAAAAGGGGAGGGAATATTCCTTTTAATAAATAAAGACTTAGGATAAGATGGTTAGCCCATAGAAAATAATCGAATAAATGATAGAGCTAGGATTTGATCAAGAATAAGCAATTTATGATTTAGCAAAAGGGGCTAATAGTCTAGGTGACCATTTTTAGGTGTATACACTACACTCTCATTAACATTGTCAATAACATGCTTTCTGTATACTACATTAATCCTTTCCATTGTAGTTTGTCCATTATTCCAATCATTTCCTATGGTGTAAGGAAATCTCCTCAAAAGATGAAAGAACATATATGTGATTAGGGATGAGAACCTAAACTATGTATACTTAGTTTTCTTGATCTTCTCCAAGTTCTCAATTCTATGAATTTCACACATATCAACTGGTACCCTATTAACACACATAAGATAGGTTGCATGTACCATTCCAGCTACCATGTCATCATCTCTTGAATTAGCACAAAACTTAGTAGTTAGGATCTTGCATAAGTATCACACATCATCTTGTTTGATCTTACTGATCACAATTCCTCTACCATTATAGGATGAATTTGTGTTGTTAATGACTATTTTTCTCATTTTTTTCTCATTAAAAGGAATAGCTCCAATCTTAGATAATCTAGTGACTTCATGAATCAAATCAGCTATAATATATATCACTCTATCCTCTAGCCAAAACTTTCCATTATGAATTCTACTTAAAATAATCTTAGTGCATTCTTCATTATCAAATTCATACTGTAATCCATATTCAACAATTTCATTATGTTCCAAATATTTAAAACCTTGTTTCAGTGTCATATCCTGATTGTAAATCTTCTGATACTCATCTGTGAAATCACTATCATTTACTGTCTCTAGTTCGCATCCAAGATAAGTTCTGACATTCTCTAAATGTAATACTCCATCTGGTATGGATGATAATGCAAACCTAGGGTCTTCTTCCAAGGGTTCTACTAGTTCCCTTTTCAATTTAGGTCTATTCTTATCTTTGACATTGTGCATTAATGAAACATCCATGATTTCTTCAAATTCCTTTACTAATTCAAAGATTTGTCAAGCAAAATACCTCAATTTCATGATTTTAGGGCTTGCGTAGATTCAGCATAAAATTCTTCTCCAAATCCTTGCAAAATGCTTTCAATCACTACTTTCTGATCTCCTTGACACTTGAATTTGCTTTGATGATCAAATATTACTAATCATAACCTTTTATTAATTCAATCTCACTTAGATCTGACATCGCATTCAATTCTTTTGTTGCTTCTTTCCAAAAAGTTGTCTCTGCTAACCTACAAAACTTAAAACTTCTTACAATCTTGTAAAACATAATATTTTTCTTTGTGCTCTTAACCATAGCATTAGAACATCATAAACTACCTTACATTAATTGTGCAAGACTTAGTTCATCATATATCTACTTCTACACTAAATCTAAGTTCCTACTCTATTGCAATTTACATAAATTAAGTACTTTGAGATAGGTCAGGTAAAGACTCATTATTACCTTTCAATACTTCACCTTCCTGATTACCTTCAATGTTGAATATGTCTCCTTGATCTATGCTTTTGGTAAACTTTACTTCCTACAGCATCCTTTCTGACTGTTACTAGCATCTTCATTTCTTCTTGCATGATTCCTAGGGTTAGGATTAGGATAAAAACTCTATTGTTCATTCTGCAAAACCTTGTTGTATGTCCAATCTTGTTGCATATCTGACAAACAATTCCATTGTTTCCATATCTTGGTCTAGGTTGATTAATTTGTGATTTGTAGTTTCTAGCAATGTGTCCAACCTTGTTGCATCTATAACATACTACTCCACTTCTTCTATTCATATCTTCAGTAGGTTTCTTATCTGCATTGTTAGTATTCCTAAACATTCTACTACCATCATTATTCTCAATAAATTTAGGTTTCCTACAATCAATAGCTCTATGTCCAAAACCATGAAAATTGTAACAATAACCATTAAGAGGTTTAAATTGTTTACCTATGCAATCTCTCTTCATATGACCAATAGTATTACAAGAAAAACATCTACCTTTGAATTCTCTTTGCATACCTTTGGGTGATTCCTCTTGCTTTGGTGATTCTTCTTGTTTGGTTGTATCTTTATATTTGTTGATCTCATTAGGCTTCTTCTCATCTATGCTTTTAGATATCTTTAGATCTGGTTCCTTGTCTTCATCATTTGCTTTGAAAGTGTTGAATCCAAGACCAGTCTTATCATAGAATGATTTCTGATAAGATATTTGTTCATCAATCTACTCACTAGTTGAATATAGCCTTTCAAGTTGTTGTTTGGATTGATTTGGTTCACCTTTCACAATCTTATTGTATTTCTCAAGTTCATCATACTACAAATTGACTTTCTCAAGTTCAGATGTTACTTTAGAAAGTTTAGATTTTAGTCCTTCATTTTCAGTCTTTAGACTTTCATTCTCAGATTTCAGATTCACTTCATTTTTTCCATTTCCATATTTCAAACTAAGCTTCAAATTTTCTATCTTTAGTTCATGCTTAAGGATCTCATTTTATTTTTCCAAATTTTCATCACAATCTTCAATAAGAACTTTAGATTCCTTTTTAGATCTCAGATCTTCCAACTTGTTTTTCAGTTTCTCAATGAGGTTTTTTGCATCATCATACTTTCTTTTCAAAGTATCTTTTTCAATAGTAAGCAAGTCAATATGTTCAAGAGCTTCTTCAAGATTCTTCTGTAGTTGATCCATATCCATAGAGATCTTACTCAAGCTACTAGACTTTCCTTGAATGATTCTTTTCTGAGTAACTAAGCTCTGATACCAATTGTTAGAAATAGGGAATACTAAGAGGGGGGTGAATCAGTATTCTACAAACTTTATCTTTTTCCCAATTATGGATATAATAGATTATCTTTATACATGCATAAAATAAGAAGTTAAACAACATGCATAACAATAAAGAACTCATAACACATTATTTTTTCTCGAGGAAACCCTGGCCAAGGGAAAACCCCAGTGGGGATGGTACCCACAAAGATCCACTAATCAAAAGTGTCCTGTTAAGGATGTTGACCCTATTAGGAGTCTATTACAAGCATATAATGTATCAGTCCTGGTTAAGGGACTATAGGCCTTGTTAGAAGCCTCAACCCTATTAGGAGTTGTAGTACAAAATTTGATTACCAGATGAGCTCACTTCTCAAACAAGTTGTTAGCACCTGCAAAAATTTATGGCTGTATAAATTCTTTCCCTGGTCTATGCATATTTCTCTATGTCCCTAGTCCTTGAAACCCTAGGTTTTATTCATATTTCTAGCCATTGGGGGGTAAAACCCTAGTTTATCTAGGCCCTGTTCTAATTCTTCATTACCTTTTTCGGGTCACTTAAGCTTTGAAATAAGTATGTGCACTTTATTTTTCTCTTTAGTCACTTAGTCTCCCAAAGAAATAAGAATATTCCTTTATATTTAGCAGTTGCCCGAAAGCCTTTGTCGCCCGATCTCACAAGTACTTTGGAATATTCTTTACTATCAAATGACTTAGCGATTACCCCTTTAGTCTCCAAGTCTCTGTAAGTTTTCGTGAGATCTAGCGACTTCTGTAACAAATTTTGTAAGAAAGGAACTATAGTCGTGTGGTCTCTAGATAGAAATTACCTTTGGTCGAGTAATCTCTGAATGATTTATTAAAGTAATGTATTTGTTAGCGATTATGATTTTCTCTTTGGTCGCTAAATCTCTAAATGGAGGTGTGGTCTTCTTTCACGGTTGTCTCCAAATCTCTAGGTCTTCATGTGGTTAGTTGTTTCATTCAGCGATTTGGATTTCCTTTGGTCACATTATCTCCCAAAGGTGGTGGTTATCTCCTACATGGTTAGTGATCTAGTGACCCATCGCTAGATCACATGACGGCGGGCCTGATATTTCAATCTCCTTTTAATCCTACAGCAAGTGCATAATCTCATGAAATCTTAGTGGCCTATGAGATCATGCGACAACCATCTAATCCTCCTGCTTGTTTGGGCTAATATGCAGTGGGTCCTTGACTGCCATGTCATTATGACATGGATGCTTTTGATTGATTGAGATTCAGGTGACGTGGTGACTAATAGAACCTTGCTATTAAAGAAAAATTTAGGAATGGGCCTACTATGTGCAACGTGGCAAGTTTTGATTCGATGAAGTGGCTTATAAGGTAGGGTGGGGTCATGCTTTAATGGCATCAGCAACAAATTCAAGATCAACAGTTGTCTTATGTTTACATAGAATCTTTCCAAGCTATGTGCTCATAAGACCATCGTCTAATCTTCTAGGTGATATGGCATTTCTTAGTGGGTCCATCTACCAAGTGTTGCAGACTTGTTATGTTCTGATTGGTCATGGGTTTGGTGACAAGGATGTGTTAGTGGGCCCAAATCTTTCAAGAGGAAAAAAGAAAATCTACGGTTGTCACGTGATCACATGGAATCTTTCCAGGCCATGTGATCATGCGACCACCATCTGATTTAAGAGATTGCTGGGTGGGTCCTCTATCACTAGGTCACCAGATGAAAAAGTTAAAAGTTCCTGTAGTTGCTAGATCGGGGAATGAAGAAAGTTTATTCGATGACTGAGAAGATGGCTTATGATTGTGTCATCGCTAGATGGAAGAAAATTTAAGGGTTTCCTATAGTCGTGTAATCGCTAAGTATAACTTGAGGTTAATGAGATGACTAGCAATCTCACGACTAGGGCAAAATGTAAACCAGGACTCCTATTAAGGTTAAGCTGAGAAACCTAGGAAAGGTGAGGTGATCTGATGGTGATGATATAAAGTGGATCTCAGTTTGAATGCTAACCATTGATCACCTATCTCACACCATTAATATAGTCATTTCTTTCAAAGTTTGAATTTTTAAATGGTTTTCCAGCGACAGGAGGGACAGGTATTCAATGTTTAAGCGGCTAGATCTGGTGGTTGTGATTTTGTCAACTATTGTAGAGTGGTCCAGTGGTATGATGACTGATGCAGAGGGTTTGTACCATAAGGAATGGGTAAGAGAGTTGCTCGAGGCATGTTGCAGGTAAATGATCAGACTGATAAACATGGTAGATTCATGATCTTTGGTACATTGCTCTGAAAACTATCATAAATGAAGATCATTCTTGGATCTAATCAAACCAAGTTGCTTGTTTTTCCTCCAATGAAATAAATTTTGATTGAATTTAGTCAGTTTGGTGGGTGAAAACCCTAACCCTTGCCCTAGTCATCCATAGCTTGTTGCATCCTGATTTTTGGGATTCCAAGATGACTAATGGTATATATTGATGTAGTTTTGATTTTTGAAGGGTTCCATTATTCTGGTTCCACACAGGTTCATGTTCCTATTTTAGGAGGGCTCATGTTGTTGCTTTGTTATGAGTAGGTCCCTTGATGATGAATGTTGAAAATAAAAGCTTTGCAAAAGCAGACTTCTTATTTTGAGTCTGAGTCTTTGAGTAAAGAGTTTTTCTTTGTATGTATTGATACACTTTTCATGAAATACAATACAGTTTCTATCCTATGTTGTTACTATCTCTTAGCTTTGTGTTTGTTCTTGTATGTTTTTATCTGTAAGGCACATAAAGACATACTAGTTGTAAGGCAACTAATCTAACTACCTGTGAGTTTCTTTCAAGGAAAGGATTAAATCCTCATGTGCAATTTCAGAGAATAAACATATCTGTTGAGATCTTGATGATAACAATCTAAGATTGAGAAGATAGTCTATCAGGCATCCTATCTAAATTATATGTAGTTTGCAAGGCACACTACCATATTTTCTTGGAATTCCTTTGTTGATTCATGTTAGACTCTTCTGCCCAAAGGATTAGGCACTGATCTAATTTTTGTTTATGCAACTACCTTTCTGTCATCAACCACAAAATTTATCATTACCAGTATATTTCATTTTCTTTAGTTTATGCCTACTGTGAAGGGACTGTGTCTAAGTGGTACAGTTCACATTTGGTGATTCCTTAAAGAAAGAATCAAAGGCTAACCTTTCTTGAGTTGTACTCATAAAAAGAAGAAGGATTTGTATCCTTATCCCATTGTCTATGTTGTTACATTTATAATTTATATTGTTATACTCTATATTAGGAGATTCTCAACTATATACAGAGTGATCTTTTGTTTAAGTAATCTGAAGCCTAAATAGCATAGCAGTGAAGACCCTATCCACCATTTGAATGTTTACTAGAAACATAGTGAATCATTAATAGGCAATACCCACTTGATTCCTGTGGAGCTCGAAGTAGAAGAAGGATCTTATCCAATCCTCATTAATTAGGCTTTTCTTGCAAGCTTTGAGTCCCCTTAAACTGAGAATCAAGCCCATACCTTTGCCAAGTTTGATCCTACAAGAAAAATCCCTAACACAAGTAATGTACAATATACACTGATTAAAAAATAGGTTAAGGTACATAACCTTATACTGCTTGCATCAATATCACTTCACTGCTCTTTCACTATCTCTATTACATATGCTTCATATACTTCGCATCATATCACTTGTCTTTCTTTCAATAATACTACTTACTACTGCAATTACAATTACAATTACATTTACATTTATATTTATATCAGTAGCTTTATTCAAGAGTTAACATCTAGGATGTCATCCCTTTATATTGTTAAGTCATTATTTTGATAAACAAAATAATCCCTTAACTCTTTACTAGTTCTGTCTTCATATTCTGTCATGTCAACTTCATACTATCTTCGATAAAACTATCATAACTAATTTTGTACATGCCATACTAACTTTCACTCTGAGATGGGTGATCAATAGACATCATAGAGTCTATGTTCAAGTGCACAAGCACTGAACTTACTCCAGTCAACGTCACAAACAAAAACTATGTCCAGGTTCACTGGTAAAACATTGTCTCACACTTAGACAAATTTTCAATGCTCTTTGACCTATGTGATCTTCATGTGGATCATATGTTTCCATAATGACAACATCTATGTAATCAACTCGGCCAAATTGCCAACAAGTTTATCAGGATTTACCTACGTTACATCACAAACAATGGAAGCCTTATTGTTTAAGTACATATGCTTATTTTGGAGAACATGGTGAACAGAATATTTCTTCTTTACCAATGGATTCTCCAATATAAAGTGATTTTCTAATAAAAGAGACTTTTGATGTTCAAATGGATGAAAATGACTGAAAAATGATAAAAATTGGGAAATGTTTGAATCGGGATGAACGTGATCAGTTGGTTTCCCTTTTACTTGAATTTAAGGACATTTTTTCTTGGACATATTCGGATATGTCGGGTATAGATTCTAAGATTGTTACTCACAATATTGTTCTATAACCGAATGTTAAACCTGTGAAGTAGAAAATTTGAAAGATGAATCCATGAATTACTTTTTTAGTTAAGGATGAAATTGAAAGATTATTGGATGTTGGATTCATCCGCTCTATTGATTACTCAGACTGGATTTCAAATATTGTGCTCGTTTCAAAAGGAGAAAATAAGATAAGAATGTGTAATGACTTTAGATATATGAATAAAGCATCCTTAAAAGATGATTTCCCATTACCTAATATTGAGATGATTATGGAATCGGCAGCGGATCATGCTTTATTATCTTTTATGGATAGATATTTTGTCTATAATCAAATTTTTATTCCTCCTGAAGATCAATTTAAGACCGCATTTATAACACCTTGGGGAATATTTTGTTGGGTCATGATGCCTTTTGGATTAAAAATGTCAAAGAAACTTATCAACAAGCTATGACCTTGATTTTTCATGATTACATTCATAAGATTCTTGAGGATTATTGATGCAGGAGCATCCTAGGTGTAAGAGCAATCTTGCATCACCCAAAAATATTTATATTTTTGTATTCAATAAGGGCTATCTTGTGTAGAGCTACTATTTATGGAAACTTTCTATTTTTAGTAAGTTGGTCATCCGATCTTGGAATGTTCTGATTTTTTCCCTGGAGGTTCATTTTGGTCATATCAGCCTGCCAGTAAAGTTTCATTGACAGATCAAGTCTAGCTTTGTAGATATTGAAGATTTTCGGTATTGGCAACAGGGTACAAAAACTTTGAACTCAGTTTTGAAGTCTTTAGAGGCCCCAGATGAGGTCAAAAATTTGGGTGATAGGTGCTTGTTTGAGTCAAGGCTATAGAGCGCTTCGTGGCCTTTCCGAAATGGGGTTATAATAGTCAATCGGATTAGCTGGCAATGACTTATGGTCTTCGAAAGTTGGGTCACCTGAAATAACAGAAAATGATTTTCCTTCAAAATTTATGTTTGGGTTTCAAAAGATATTTTGAGCTGACTTTGATGTAATAAATTGAAAAATAAAATAATTCTAAGTTTGGTCGGCCTTGTGGGCTAAAATTTTGGAACCTTCTCAAGCGGTGGAAAATTGCCTATATAAGGAAGGTTGTAGTGTTGTCTTAGGTAGTTCGGGATAGTTCTGGGTAGTAGATCTAGGTATTGATTCAAGGCTTTGTCCTAAAGAATATTGTAAGGGAATGCCCATGTGGCTTTGCATATTGTAATTCTGAGAGTTTGTAAATCCACATTTGTGGAGATAATAAGAAGCCAATTTTTTGTTCTTGCATATTGTTGTTGTTTCTCTATTTCTGTTATGTGTTTGTGGTATTAAGGGGAGCACGCTTCATCAATTATGTGGATGATATCTTGGAAAAATCTATACAAAGAGAAGATCATGTTACTATTTTATGATAGATATTTGAAAGGATTAGAAGTTAAAATATGAGATTGAATCCTAATCAATGTGTCTTTGGAGTTGATTCTGATAACTTATTAGGATTTATAATCTCTAAGCGAGGCATCAAGGTAGATACTAAAAAGATTGAAGCTATTGTTAATATGCCTCCTAAGAATATTTCTCAGTTACAAAGTTTACAAGGAAAAATTCAGGCTATTCATCGCTTTGTTTCTAACTTAGCTAATAGAACTGTTCCTTTTACTTCCTTGCTTAGAAAGGATACCACTTTTTCTTGGAATGATGAATGTAAAAAATCCTTTGAGAAATTTAGGGAGTATCTCGCCAATCCTCCTATTTTGCAACTTGCTCAATTCAATAAACCCTTTTATCTATATACTTCAGCCACTCCAAAAGCGGTGAGTGTGTTATTAGCTCAGTATGATAGTGAAGGTAAGGAAAGACTTGTGTACTACATTAGTCAAACTTTGCTCGATTATGAAACAAGATACACATATTTGGAAAGACAATACTTAGTTGTAGTTTATGCTTGTCAGAAACTTAGGCATTATCTCCTAAATGTTGAAGTCAATGTGATTGTTAAATTTGATCCTTTGAAACAACTTTTCTCAAAAACTGATCTCTCTAGCCGTTTGGCAAAATGGGTGATGTTACTTATAGAATTTGATCTTAATTTCATTTCTCAGAAGTCGATTAAGGGACAAGCTTTAACAGATTATTTGGCTGAAGCTCCTCATCGTCATTTCACTGCATGTTTTACTTCAATAGAATTTCCCGATGAAAACATTCTAGCTATTAAATAGGATGGTGTTTGGGAGTTATATTTTGATGGATCTAGATGTAAGATAGGTTCTGGTGTTGGTATTATCTTGATCCCTCCCACAAAAAAACCAATTCCTCTATCATATAAATTGACTTTTCCTTGTACTAATAATATTGTGGAGTATGAAGCTCTTATAGGTGGCCTACGAGCAGCTTCATCCCTTAAAATTAAACACTTACAAATTTATGGAGATTTTCAATTGATTATAGAATGGATTAAAGGAGGTTATCAGACTAAGAATGATAAAATGACACAATATAGAGATTTGGCTCTTGATGTGCTTTCACAATTATCTTCTTATATGATTCAAACTTTACCTAGGAAAGATAATCGACATGTGAATGCCATGGCAAGTGTAATTTCTTTGGTTTGTCTTGAGAAAAATGTTGAAAACCTTCATTTTATTAGAGAAACTCTTAAAAACCCTACAATTTCTAATAAGGTTACCTCTGATTGTTTCAATTTGCATTTGGATGAATGGTATTCTCATATCTTTCATTTCTTGAAAGATGGTACTTTTCTTGAATCGGCAACAAGGAACATGTGTAATCATATTAGGAAGCTTGCAATGTGTTATATAATTTTAGGAGACATGCTTTACAAATTCTCTTATGAGGGTTTACTATTAAGATTTCTTCATAGAACCAAAATTCCAATAGCTTTGGTAGAAGCTCATTCTAGTTCTTATGGGGGACATTTTGGTAGAAAATCTCTAGTCAATAAACTTCTTAGAATGGGATATTATTGGAAAATAATGGAACAAGATTCTTTCATGTTTGTTAAGAAATGTCCTCAATGTCAACAACATAGTAATTTGACTCATGCTCCTACTCGTGAGCTTCACAATCAAGTTGCTCCATGGCCTTTTAGTATTTGGGGTTTTGACATTATTGGAAAAATCTTACCAGCTTCTTCTCAAGGACATACTTATATCCTGACTGCTACAGATTACTTTATGAAATGGGTTGAATCTGTCCCTCTTCATTCAACAACTGTGGATGTTATTTGTGATTTCATCCTTAACAGTATGATAACATGATTTGGTATTCCTTCGATGATAGTTTTAGATAATGGTACCTCTTTTAAAAATAAAGAAGTCATGAAATTCTTGGAGAAATATCAAATTCAACATAGATTTTTCACTCCTTACTATCCTCAATCTAATGGTCAAGTTGAACCATCAAATAAAATCATTGAACAAATTTTGAGAAAAATAGTTAATAAGCATGTGAAAGATTGGCATACCCAACTTACCTACGCTTTATGGACTTATAAGACTAGTGTTTGTACTACTATGGGTACTTCTCCTTACAATCTTGTCTACGGTACTGATGCTATTATGCCTTTGGAATTAGAAATACCTTCTTTGCATGTTTCATTTCCTAGGATAGTCGACAAGGATACATTTCAAGAACAATGATTACAAGAATTGGAAATGTTAGATGAACAACAAATACATGCTTTAGAACATATAAAGGCTTATCATAAATCATTTCATAAATAGTACAATCATAAGGTAATTGAACAAACATTTTCAGTAGGTGATTTAGTCCTATATGAGAATCAACAAAATGTGAATGCTTTACTTGGTGAAAAAGAGAAGTTTAGCCCTAATTGGCTTGGACCTTTTGTTGTAATTGAGGACTTTGGATCAGGTGCTTATAAAATTTTTGATATGGATAGTGTTTATTTTAACGAACCTATTAATATTATGCATCTCAAATGTTATTACCCCTAATTTTATCTTTCTTTCCTTATGTATTTATGTATTCCCTGTAAAATAATTATGTTTGTTTTATAGGTTATGTAGTTTTAGAAAATTACATTTGAATACATTTATGAACCTTCTTTCTTTCTGTTAAGTTTTATGCTATTGATGAAAATATAGTAATCAAACATAGAACTAACTAGTAGAGAAATTTTTTCATTTATAAAATCTTTTGAGTTTTGATACATATGTCGCCCAAGGCCCTATTTATCACTAAGTCTATCTCTATGCTTTGATGGTTGATAACTCCCAAATCTCTTTGGTCTATGATAAGAAGATGTAGATCTGTGTTTCCATGAGTGGCTCCTTGATATACTCATATTTCACATGCACTCCTGAGCTCACTATAAATCCACCATCAATTTCTCTTCTCTCTCTCTACACAACCTCAGCTCTCGCTAGACATACGCAAAGATATTGGCATGCCTGCCGGGATCTTTTTGGCCAATGGAAGACTCTCACTCATTGGCTGGTAATCGGTAGGATATACATGTATCCTTTAGAACCTTGGATAAAAAACTCCTCCACTCCACCATGATATCTACAAAATGGAAATACATTTATCTTTTAGTATCTTTTTCTTCACAAATTAAGTTAAATTTTCAAATCAAGTTCATGTTCCATACCTAGATATCCCTCATGGGCATCACTAAAGGGTCTATATGGTGGGGGCCTAGAGTGACTACTCTCTCCATGCTCATTATGTCTAGGTCTCAGTGGTGGTGTCTCTTTATGGGTGCATGGAGGTCATCGTGATCTCAATGGTGATGCGTGAAAAATGTGCAATCCGCACTAGTACCACCAGCTGGGTGCATCTCCTCTTCCCTCTCATCTTCACTCTCCTCTGCTCTCTCCTCCTCCATGGGGTCTCCCTCAAAGATGGGCTCCTCCTCATCTCTGTGATCCTCATCCTCCTCTTCCATGCCACCATCCTGGTGTGTCCTATCTGGAAAGTGGGGATCACCTATGGAATAGTCATCAGGGAAGATGGGGTGGGTTCCCTTAAAACTCTAGTATCTAATGTAGTCTTAGTTGATGCCTGAATAGGCCATATCTGGTGATACCTCTATATCCTTTGTCTCATTTGTATCACTATTTTCTATGTTTTCTACTAATGGTCTACGTATAGCGTTGAGTCTCTGATAATACCTCATCAGATGTGCATAATGAGGTATTTCTCTGGGGACTCCCTGTAAAAGACTGAACTGTCTCATCACTTGATCATAGTAGTATGGCATCATTGTGTGACTCTGATGACCCTCTAGTATCTTTCACTATTGTGATTTCCTCATCTGGTGTCACATATCTAGCCACTCTGTCATGCGGCAGTAGGGTCTCCATATCACATATGTGCCTGGAATATGGTCTAGACATACCCTCCAATAGAGGATATCTCTGTGCTGCCAGACATCTCTCAGAGGATAAGAAAATCCTCTTGGTAAGCTAGCATCTACCATCATTGGAACACCTTGTGGCCATGTACATGCAAAGCACTCAAAAAACCAAATCTATAAAAGTGTGCATACCGTGAGACTCTCTCTCTGATATCTCACGAACTGACATAGCTCATTGTATAGGTGGGATAGCATGTTGCGACCCCTCAAGAAGACAATCCTATCACTCTCCATCCTTCATACAAGATGGGTGAAAGGTGTTGAAAATATTGTACCCTTTATGTTGGGTACTACAACCAAGGATAGAATACATAGCATCACTCTCTATACCAAGGGTGTAGGGCCTGCCAGTAGGGCTGATAGAGTGATCTGATCTACTCGAGGTTGCATCTATAGAACCCATCCAAAATAATACTCTGTATGTGCAAGGACCTCCTCAGAACCTTAATTTTCTCTCAGTCTAACAGGCTCACCTTGAACCAGAAGCCGCAAGATTCTGTAGATGTCCTCTAGTATCACAGTGATCTCACCTAAGGGAAGGTGAAAGGATCATGTATCCTCATCGCACCTCTCTATGAGAGCAATAACATGGATCGGTGAAGTCTGATCTATGGTAAGACTATTACCTAGTACAGTCCTACATCTCTCAATAACTGTATATCATCCTCACTTGGCTTAGATAGTCTCTCTCTAATAACCACTAGTAACCCTCCAAAGGGATGCTCTTGGAGATGAACCAGGTCCTGTAAGCACAAACAAGCATCATATCAGCATTTTGGAACATCAAATCTATAAATCCAACTTCACAAGGTCAAGGTCGACCTTAGTTAGGTCAAGGTCAACCTTAGTTAGGTCAAGTTTGACCTTCTTGGGTCAAGGTTGACCTTCCTCTATCAAGGTTGACCTTTTTGGGTCAAGGTCGACCTTGTCCCAGACAAGGTGGAGACCTTCCAGTTCATGTCGACCATTTTGGGTCAAGGTCAAAATAACTAGGTCAGGGTCAATCTTTAAGGGTTAGGGTCAACCTTGTGTACAAAAATCAAGAATTTGTGAAGTACAAAAATCAATAATAGCAAACTCACCTCGGGAAGCGATCTTTCGGTAGCTAGGCACTATCTTAGAAGCTTCACGTGTGTCGCTCAAAGTTCTTCTCTACTCAGCATTCTTCTTTCTCTCTTTGAATCTACAAATGGTAAGAATTAGTATGAGTTTTCTTTCCTTATTTATAGCTAAAAGTTAGGGTTTTCTTAGGGTTTGTTAGGGTTTACTTAATGTTAAAACCGAATTTCCCTTCTTATGCATTTAGATAGACATTCACTTTTTTCATCATAATTTAAATTCGGTAACTCCATTTTCAAAACCATCAGTGGCGTTGGAATTTTGATTCAAATACCTAACCCCTTGAATCAATTTAGAAAGGATAGGAATCCTTCCAATTGTTTAGGAAAGGACTTTTCAACAAACTGCATATCTAGTGTATAAGGTTATCCTTATCACCCTATTTTACCCTTCAGAAGTAGAAATAAAAAATAGGGGGGCATAAGGGGCTCTATGTACTTCTCAAATTTCATTTAGTAAGTTGTTAGGGTCAGTTAGAGTTGCCATGTAAATAAAAAGTACCCTTGACCCTTTTCTTTGTTTGTTCCTTTAAAGTCTAGTCCAACGTCTTACCTTTGTAAGTTTTTTGTCAATAGTTCTCTAAGTCTGCTTAGCCTCTAAATCATCAAGATATATCCTTTGAGCATGTTTAGTTCAGAGTAGGCTTTACTTGGTTAATTTTTTCCCAAATCCTATGCTTCCCATGAACCACTTTGAACCTCTTTGAACTCCTGTTCAAAGTAGTTCAAATCAGTTCAATCAAAGATTATTTTTCTAACCTTGGAAATGCAGGTGGGGCCCTGGTCTACATCATCATTTGGTAGTGAACCACTTTGAACCTATTTGAACCTTGGTTCAAATCAATTTGAAGGAGTTCAGGAGGAAATGGCAAGTAAATCTAGGAGTGATGTGACATCTTAATAGGAAGACAATGTAATTGGGAGGTGAAGTTATTGTTGAGTTCTGAGTATGGATAGTTTTGAAAAGATGGAA
Source organism: Chamaecyparis obtusa (assembly GCA_027943335.1). NCBI lineage: Eukaryota > Viridiplantae > Streptophyta > Pinopsida > Cupressales > Cupressaceae > Chamaecyparis > Chamaecyparis obtusa. The sequence goes on from BSBK01008139.1 coordinate 780,699, forward strand.
GCCATAGGATAAATCAAGAGTGGAGATTTGAATTGCGGTGAAAGGAATCCTAAACATGAGTAAGAGATGTCACTTAAAGGAAATTAATGATATTTTTAAAAGGATGAGAATTTTAATGATACTCAGTTGTAAAATCATCATCACTCACCTCACTCTAATCAATGCTATCATTAAATTCCCCTTAAGTCAAGCCTTTATGGTATGGTTTCCCAAAATATAAGTATTCTTGTAAGATTTCTTCTTTCTATTATGAAATTGTGGAGTCTCGTCTGTGGAAGAAGGAAGTTATTTTCTTAAGTCTGCAGAATACAGGTAGCCATTGAAAGCTCTCTTTTATTTCTTGTTCCTGTTTGATAATATTTTTCCATGGAGGGGGTTTCTTTTTGTTTGTTTTCGAGTAGAAAAGATGAGGTCTAGTATGCACTTCTTTGGAAACCTTATGCAGATGGTATGTCATGCTCTTGTAATTATCAACACAGACTTTTTAGGGGTTGAGATAGAAAAGATGGTGGGTAACCTAAAAGAACATGCGGCGGAGGAGTATAGTCTAGAGTTTTTGTCAAGTGGGTTGTTGGAAGTTGCAGCTTTCCCTCCATCAGTAGTGAGTCTAGAGTTAGTTCAGCAATGCATAAATTGGTATAAAATTAATTCTAAATGTATAGTGTATGCTAGAGGTCAAACCCTTTTGTTTGTGACCTGAGAGACTATAATGTCCATTTTCAAGATTCCAGATGAAACCTTTGCTAGTTTTGCCCCCACCTAGTCACTCTCTCAGTTTCGAGAAAATGCTGATAAAAATTGCAATCATATGGCCCGTAAGTGGACCAAATCTTTTTATAAAGGTAGATCCCAGTTACCCAAAGTCTTAACCAAGGACCATATGAAATTGCATGTCTATGATATAATAGTGTTGCTTCATCGAGTGAAAGGTTCAGAGCAGCTTATTTTCAAAGATTGGATGTTCCACTTTATTGAGATAGTTTTGGAAGGTAGACAGCATCTTGACTAGGTAGAAATTATTGCAAAATCTTTGAGAGATCAGCTTAAACAAGCTCAAATGATAAAGAAGGAATTATATATGTCCTCTTATTTAATTTATTGATTTGCATGCACCCAACACCTAGGAGCTATTCTGCATGAACCATGGAATGAAGACTTGAATGTTTATGAATATTATACCCTGTTAAGAAAAGACAAGGTCCTTGAAGATTATAGGATAATTCATGATGTGTTCCTTTGAAATCTATGTTGTTAGCTGGCAGGAACCCCTAACCAAAGAATATCATTGGAAGCTCTAAAATTAGTTCAAACTTATGGGAATTTTTATATTCAATTTCTGTGTTTTACCTGTATCTGGATAGGAGGTTTTGATGAAGAGCCCATCAAGCTTCCTAGATTTTATCTTGACTCTTTCATATTGGTTGAAGTCTATAGATAGTTGTTCATAGTGATTAAAAATAGTTTACCAAAGGAGAAATGGGCTTCCATGTTTTTTATTAAATTAGGAACCTTGGTCTACAACAATATGATCGATGCCTTGATAGTAGGCAGTAATCTGGTAAGCTTTCACATGAAGTTCTATGATCTGAGAAGATGATTTGATAACAAAGGCTTTGCTAGACGGGTTCTAAGCTTAGGCAATTATCCATCACCAAATTCACACATTAAGGACTTATGGGAAGATCTAGGAGATGAAAAAGTAGTCAGAAAAAGGGACCAGTCTAGACTTCTAGTTTCACAGATTAAACTACTGCAGTTAAAATTTGAACCAAACAGAATAGATGAGGATGCCTCTGAGATTACAGGTTTGGAAGGTGATATTTCTAGAGTAGAAAGCTCCCCGGATATAGATTGGGAAAGGGAAGAAGAGGAAAACATAAATTTGAGAACTAGAACCATTTTTTGGGTCATAGAAGTTTGGCTGGAAAAGAAAAGATAGGAAAAAATAAGGAGTCCCCCTCCTAAGAAACATAATGCAGACTCTACTTCAATGGATGTGAATCATACTTTACCTAATGTATCTCCTTTGATTATAAATGTAGTTAGAATCTTGTCTTCTAAGAGGAAAATAACACTCAGTGGACATCCTACTGCACCTCGAAAGAGGCCCAGAACTAGATCAAAAAGTCATTCACAGATGGCATCTCTGGGGTTTGATTATATTGACATCGAGATTAATGATGAGGAAATTTCATTTTCACTCGAACAACAGGAAAAGAATCAGGGAATGTCTACTAGTAATCCTAAGGTTCAACAAGCTGATGTTACTCCCTCTAAAGCACCTGACAACCAGATGGTTACCAATTCAATACCTCCATGGCTAACCAATTTAGTGAATAAGAAAAGAAGTTTCAAACTTGTCTCATTTCCAATAAAGGAGATCATCACAAAATATGTCATCTGCACTCCCAAGGCTAAGAAGATGAAGAGTAATGTGAGGTTGTCTATTAATCCATCCACTGAGAAAGTAACTGCGGAGATCACCACCTTTAAGCCCAAGAAAGGAGTGTAGGAGCCTGAAGTGGAAGATTTAAAAGCTACCAAAATGGAGCTTGGTGTTTTAACTAGGGATTCCAGGGATCACCTTTTCAAATTTTCAGCTAATTATATGCTTGGACAGTCACAGAAGGATGGAAGGGAAAAATGTGAACTGAAGCAACTGGTGATTACTATGGCTGAGTTCATTACTTCTCTCAGTGATGATGGAGCATTGCCACTAACCCAATCCCCATAGGATTTCAATGAAAACTCAGCTGAGAGTAAAACATTATTGAAGCAATGCAGCAGGGTAAGGTTCTAATGGAGGCTATGAAGACCTGGGTTGATGGTATCATCGATGAAGGAAGCACCTTCATTTGAGAGTTCGTATCTACCTGTATAGATGGGGAAGAGTTGCTTGGTGAAATAAAAACTCTCTTTCCTACCTAGGAGTTAGAAGAAGAAAAATGTGCAACTATCTGCACTCAAGTCCAGGAGATAGAAACATACAGAGTAGCTTAATTCTTAGCAGAGAACCCCATGAAGCTAGTTGATCCCTATATGTTATTTATTTTAAAATAAAATCTTGGTCGGAAAGGGTCACTATTCAAAGGTACAATTTCATGGGTCCAGGTGATGGAGAAAGAAATTAAGGACATGTACACCAATGCCCTAAAGGATATTAAGATAGTAAACCCTTCGTGCATTCTATAAATTGATGACAAAAATAGGGATGATGATGCCATGATTAAGGTCTTTGTGGACACCATGAGCACCCTAAAAGAAAATGAAGGGCCAAAAGTTCAAGATTTCACCAAGATAGATAATGTGGAATCCATGTTACTTTTGAACAGGGGACAGCTACCCAAGCAGTTATAGAGAATTCGAGAGCTAAAATGGGAGAAAAAAGTGTGTCGGTCAAAGCTAGTTGGTTTAAAGAACTTACACTCACAGCTGGCTCAAGAATTAGTGAACACATTCAAAACCTAGAAGTTAGTAAAAACTACCACATCAGAGGATCTATGAAGAAAGATGGCATATTTATGGGTGACTTTTTTCTTTTAGCTTTTCTGGTTTAAGGACATGTGTCATAAAAACTTTGGTCTAAGTGTGTAACTAGTTTTTAACTATTTCTGTTGTGTCTGAGAGGCCAGGTTTTTCTAGAGGCTCTCTCAGATCTCAAACTATAAATGTTGGAGCATTAAAATTTTAAGGGTTAGAAATTTCTGATAGAGGAGTATTTTAGATATTTCCAATTTTATTTTGGTTAAGTAATGAGAATTGATCAAAAGGAACGGTAATTGTCTTTTTTTGGTTTTTGACTTTGATCAAATCCAGTATAAATATATAAGTGAAAAATTTTGGTTTGAATCTTTGAGTTGAAACCTGTGGTGTGTTGATTACTTTTTGGATTGATATACCTTATTCTTCACATGAATTATTTATGCATAGCTATTATTCAACTTCCCAGGTAATTCTCTTTCTTGGTTGTTTATTGTAAGTTTGTTTTTCTAGAAAATTAGTGGAACCTTGCTTCCTTGTAGTTTATTTCTTGCATCTTCATATACTCAAAAATACCTCAATACCAAAGAGTATCTGAGTGATCCTTCCACACTTTCTAGTTAAAAGTATATATATTTATTTTTTTGTTAATAAATTAATTGAATATCTAAAAAGGAGTTGAACCTTGAAAAACTCAGAGGGAAGCAATCTTTCATGCTTACCCAATTGTTGTTGGATCATTTGTCTTCAAAGGCATAGAGTACTTGTAAAATTTAATTCAAATAAGGGAGACAAATCTGTTCACCAAAAAAAATTTGGCGACTCTACTGGGGAGAGTCCAGTTTTAAAACATTAGATTCCCAATTGTTATAATGCTTCAAAATGGTGTTGTCATGTAATGATGTGTTTCCTATGCTTCAACCTAATTTAGGATTTGAAGATACGCAAGAGGACTTAATATCAAACCTAGATGAAGTAGCATGGAAATATAGGCATAGCAATCAGCAGTTTCATCAAGTCCTAGAAGTGCTCGAAAGAGAAGAAGAAATAGTCGAACACCTAAGGGGCATACCTGTTGTTCAAGAACTAGTTGTAGTAAATAGTCTTGCGCATGCTCCTGCAAGGAATTGAGAATAAACCCAATACTAAAGCTAGCGAAGAAAAGATACACTAGAGGTGTTTGGAGTAGGGAATTATTTGATGAAGATTTTGAAGCTTTAAGAAACCTAAGTTTTGCGCCTGATCATGATACTCCCAAGAAAATGAAAACTCAAACTTGTAGTTGACCGTCGTCACCTCCTACTAGCCCTACCATTTCACCCATTGTTCAAGCTATCATATTCTTAGGTACTGTGATACCTATTGTTCTTAATATTTGACCTTTGAACTTCCAATTTCCAAACATGGCCGCCAATCAACCTTGGGGTCAGAATATTGGCCCATTGAATTTAGGGGCTAATCCTCTTGGCGATCTTCCAAAGGGTGCTAATCAAGTCTTGCCTAAGTTCAGTGGAGATGGAAAGACAACTACTGATGATCATCTCAGTGCTTTCCATATGGCATGTGGTATTATCAGTGTCCCTACTCAAGAGGTAGCCATAAGGCTTTTTGTCAGAACCTTAGTTGATACTGTAGCTGATTGGTTTAGTCATTTACCTAATGGCTCGATCACCAGTTGGAATGATATGAAAGTTACTTTTGAAGCTAGGTTTAAAACTCCTAATAATGAAATTTCATTGTTGCTTCAACTCAGTCAATTAAAAAAGGAAATACATGAACCTATGCGGGATTTTGTGGCCAAGTTTAATAGAATTTTGCAACGAATACCTACAAATTTTGTACCAAGTGATGAGAATAAGAAGATCTTCTTCCTGAATGTAGTCTCGCTTGGTATAAGTTTTCATCTATTGAAAGATGGTGTGGCTAATTTGATTTCTTCACAAAGACAAGCTATTCAGTTTGAGGATACATTTATCACTACCAATAAATGGAAGAGGGAAGTCCAGGCATCAAGAATCTCTTCATCTACTCCAACCGATCCTCTAATGTAGAGGTTAATGAATGATATGGAAATGCTTAAGAGGAAAAAAAATAAAGCCAGTACTCCATATCAATCTCCTTATTAGGATGTGATTCGAAGGTAGTATAATCAACCTCATGGAAAAAATCCTCTCCTAGCAGGCTCACAACCTAGTTTGCAAATAGAATCTGCACCAAAGGAAACAATGTGATCATTTCACCTAACAACCGATCATGATAGAGAAACATGCCCCGACTGGTTGAGGTGTCTTCAAATAAATACAATGAAAGATGCCATTGGTCTAGAAGAGCTTCACAAAGAGAAAAATTCAGCTGATGTTGGGCTTTCTAGTTCTTTCTATCTAGAATATGAGCTAGATTCTGACAGAGGTGGGAGCATTTTGGAAACTCTTCAAGATCCATCCTATGCCATCCTAACAAGAAATCAAAGGACACAAAATTTTACTCCTAACACTAGTGTTGCTAATGCTTACACAAAAGGAAAAGAAACCAGAAATGGTGAGACCTCTACAAATCCAAAGAGTTCAGAATTAAAGATCCTACCAAGAGGTAATCCAGTCACTCCTCCTTTTGAATTTGTCAAATTTTGTAAGACAACCACTATTTCAATTTCCCCTACTGAGTACTTGATAATGAATCCTAAAGAGCTAGATAAACTGGTGAAATATGTTAAAGGAGAGTCTAGTTCAAATTCTCAATCAGATAAATCCCTCATAGGTGAAACAACTACAACTGAGGAACCTCTTGTTTTTGTGCCCAAAGACACTCCACAAACACTGGAAGATTGTCCCTCTATTAATTCCATCGAAAGTGAAATAGAATGGACAAAAACTCAACAATTGCATTATTGATTATGGTACATCAGATAATATCATGCCTGCCCCAGTTGCAAGAGCCCTAGGTCTCACCCTAACCAAGACATTTGGTTGATCTTATTTTATGGATGGAAAGCAAGTACCATTAATGGGTCAAGTTAAAGATGCCTAAGATGTCCTTACAACTTTCCTTGATAAGCGTTTGAAGTTAACCATCTTGGTGGTGGATATTCCAGCCAACTACGACATGTTACTTAGCAGAACCTTTTGTAAATATTTGGGGGGAGATATCAAGATGGATTGGTCTGAAGCGATTATTCTAGTGGGTAAGAAGAAGGTAAAAATTGAACTAGAGCCTAAGAATAAATATACAGTGGTACCCTCAAACAATCCCAAAGCTCAGATTCTGTATGAGGAATGTCATTTTGGTAATTATGTTATTCTGTCATATATGGAAAATGAGTGTACTACTTCTGTTGCAAATGAAGAGGACATATGGAAAATGGAATTTGATGGTAGTTGTTCGAATTCAGGATCAGGAGAAGGGGTAGTTATTTTTCCCCCTGATGGAGAATGCATTCCTTTATCTTTCAAACTAGATTTCAAGAATACTAATAATATTGTTGAATATGAAGCTTTGTTGCTAGGCCTAGAAGAGGCGAAGTTGAGGGGGATTAAGAAATTAGTTGCGAGAGGAGATGTTGAATTAATAGTGAAATAGGTAAGAGGGCAGTTCTCTATTAAGAATGAGAAATTAAAGCACTATAGGAACTTGGTGTGGGATGATCTTGATTTATTTGATGCTTTCTCCATGGAATTTATACCAAGGAGTCAGAACACTAAAGCATATTCCTTAGTAGTATTGGCCTCATTATTATTACCCCATCCTGACTTTAAAATACAGAAGTATCAAATTGAAATGATCTATAGGCCAAGAATACTCGATAATGTAAAGCATTGGTAGGTATTTTATAATGATTCTCAGCTTAAGGATTTTATAGAATATATTGCAAGTTTTTCTGATATATATTTTGAAGGATCCAGCAGTGAAAGCAAGGAAGTCTATCAAGATTCAGCAGGAAATGATGGAATTATTCAGCTCAAAGGAAATAAAATTCCCAAAGGCCTGGTTTCTCTAGAACATTTTTTTCAAAGAAAAGATGATAGTACAATTAAAGAAAAGGTATCTCATGCACATAATTCTAAAGAATATGACAAAATTGATATAGGAGACGATGGTGATCCTAAATGGATTTCTATTGGTCAGATATGCAGCCCGCTGGAAAGGGACGATCTAAAAAAGTTACTCATAGAATATAGAGATGTTTTTGCTTTGGGATATGAGGATCTTAATAATTTTAGAGGTGGCCAGTTTAGACACCAAATTCCTTTGAAACCAGGTGCCTACCCTTTCTGCCAAAAACTAAGGAACTACAATCCAAAGGTATCTAAGGCGATATTAAAGGAAGTGGAGAAAATGTTGCAAGCCAGAATCATATATCCTATACATCATTCAAACCTATATTGCTAATATAGTTCTTGTGAGGAAAAAGAATGGTGAAATCAAAATTTGTGTTGATTTCTAAAATTTGAACCAGGCTAGTCTAAAAGATAATTATGCACTACCTATGATGGAACACATTCTCTGAGTTGTATCAAGTTTTGAAGTAATGTTGATGTTGGATGGCTATTCTAGATACAATCAAATTAGTGTGGTAGAGGGTGACCAACACAAAATAGCTTTTATAACCCCTTTGGGAACTATACCTACCACCGGATGCCGTTTGGACTGATTAGTGCCGGTGAAAATTTTTAGAGGGCGATAAGCTCTTCTTTTGAGGATCTTCAGAATAAAATCATAGTGGTTTACTTAGACAATCTCACCATCTTTTCAAAGAAAAGGAGTCATCATTTAAAGGATTGTGAAATAGTGCTACAGAGATGTAGAAGTCATGGCATATCCTTGAACCCTAAAAAATCAACTTTCTTTGTGGAAGAAGGAAAATTATTGGGCCATATTGTTTTGAAAGATGGTTTAGGATTGATCCTGAGAGGGTCAAGGCAATTCAACAACTCAGTCTACCTTTAAGGAGAAGTGGTTTGAAATCCTTCTTTGGCTGGGTGAATTTTTTGTGAGCATTTATTCCAGAATTTTCAGAAATTACCAGGCATATGGTGGATATGTTGAGTGATAAAGTTCCTTTCAAATGGAATGAAGAAGGACACATGGCCTTTAATGATATTAAGACATCAATATCTCAGGTGCCCATGTTGACAAGCCCAAACTTTAAAAAGGACTTTATCATTTATTGTTATACTTTAGAGCATACATTATCTGGCATTTTGACACAAAAGGAATAGAAAGGATAGGAGGTGCCTATTTCTTTTATGAGCACGCCTTTAAAAAAACATGAGCTCAAGTATTCTCAAATTGAGAAACATGCCTTCATTATACTAAAGGCAATTAAACAATTCAGGTACTATATACTTCATTCCCATTGTACAGTCTATGTTCTTGAAACTGTACTAAAAAATATTTTAACTCAAAAGGAGATAGGCATGAATAACAGGGTAGTATGGATAGCAAAAAATTAGGAATATGATTTGACTATCAAACCAACCAATTTGGTGAGAGGGAAGGGCTTACGTAAATTAATAGCAAAAAATTATAAGATATCGAAAGAAATTGATGAGCTACCTATGGCATTACTTGTCAGTTTGACTGATCCATGGTTCTCAGATATGACATACTTTCTTACCTATAGTGAGTTTCATGGACATTTTAATCCTAAGGAAAGGAAAAATTTGAATCTGAATGCGTCCAAGTATGTAATTTCTCAAGATATACTATATAAAAGGGGTGTAGACGGAACCTTCCTTAGATGTGTAGATGTTGCGCAATAGAAAGAGCTATTGAAGACTTTTCATGATGAAGCCTATTGAGGACACTTCTCTTCCACCGTGATGGCATTAAAGATTCTTTGAAATCATTTTTATTGGCCAGGAATCTTCAAAGATGCGTATCATTATGTTTGAAATTGTGAAAAATGTCAGTTGTTCACTGGAAGGCCCCAATTGGTTGCTCTACCCCTTAAGCCTGTAATCATTGATGAACCTTTCAAGAAGTGGGGAATAGACTTCATGGGACCTTTGAACCCTCTAGCTAGCACCGGACATGTTTATATTCTTACCACCACTGATTATTTCACCAAGTTGGTGGAAGCAATCCCCACTAAGAAGGTGAATTCTCAAGTTGTATATGAGTTCCTTTTGAATTATATTTTTGTCAGATTTGGGATACCAGTTAAAATAGTGGTGGAAAATACTACATATTTTTCCTCTGAAGAAATATCAACATTTTTTTATGAACATGGTATATCTTTAGCCCACTCTTCGGACTATTTTCTGTAAGGAAATGGTCAGGCAGAATCCAGTAATAAGAACCTTGTTGCTCTAATCAAAAAACTACTAGATGATAATCCTCATGACTGGAACAATAAGTTGTATGAAGCTTAATGGGCCGACATAACCACTTTGAAGTGAGCAATAGGGATGGCACCTTTTGAACTAGTCTATGGGATAGGATCTCATGTGTCACTACCTCTAGAACTTTCCACAGCCAAGCTCCAAACTATAATTGAAGAATAATATTTCAAGGATCCTTTGGAGAAGCGTATCATGTACCTGAATAAATTACAAGAAGAAAGAAATGAGTTGGTGGATGACATTACAAGGAATCAACTAAAGGTAAAGCAAATTTTTGACATGCGGGCTCATCCTCATAAATTCATGGAGGGCAATGAGGTACTATTATGGGATAAAAGGAGGGCGCCTAAAGGATCTCATGGGAAGTTCAAGTCTTTAAGGAAAGGCCCGTTTGTTATTTCAGAAGCCCTTGGTACCTGTTGGGACCTGAAAATTCAGACCAAAATAAACAAAATGTCAGGGAAGTATCATATATATTTTCATATTTTCCTATGTAAAAAATTAAGATGATAGAGGAGAAAATGTATTTCCATTTGTTAATTATCTTTCCAAAATGAATATTTAATTTTTAAAATAAATAATTATTGAAAAAAATAAAATAGGTTGGAATAAAGGCAGCGAGAGGGAGTTGAACACTTGACCTCTCAAGCCATCCTTTCTTCCTACCTATCTACCCTCCTACCCCCTAACCAGTTAATCTATATGTTTTCTTCAAGAGGAATAGGAGGAGATATTTATTTTTGTTTTATGTGCAGGTGAGAAGTAAAAACAACCTCCTACACAAGGAGTTACCTCTTCCCTAATTATTTTCTACAATTTATTAATGTGATTATTATATATTTTGAGCATTTATATATTTTCTATTTTTTAGGAAAAAGAACGGGGAGAGGGAGTTGAACACTCGACCTCTCGACCTGTTCCTCTTCCTACCTATCTACTCGACCCTACCCTTACCAACTACTCTACGTTATTCTTTGAGAGTATATGTGTGAATAAATATATAAATATAAGATAATCATATTTCCTTCAAAGTAAATTATTAAAATTAATATTATTTATTGGGGAGATTTTTCGCATTTTGTAATCACTTATTCTTGATTTGTATTTTACCCTAAAAATTTTAAATTATGTAACATAGTGAGTCTATTATTTGATTAATTTATTTACTTTGTGACCTAACTTCCTATCCTCCTCATTTTCATGTTTTCACATATAGTTAATATTAATATTTTTAGGGTAATTATTTTATAAATTTAATGTGTTAACCCTTAAGTGAATGAATTTTATTTTTAGGGTTAATTTCATTAAGTGGATTCTATTCTAAAATAGGTACATATATTTTTATTTTAAAATAAAAAGATAATTATGAACATAATGTTTTATTTGTCTCATTGTATAAATCTTTCATAACTTAATAATTTTTGTGACTTAAGTATAATTATATTTTCATTTTCATTTTTATGATACTTGTTTTCAAATAAGTATTAATAAATAATAATTGGTTCTTATAAGATCAACATCTTACATATATTATTTATTTTATTTATTTAAAATAAACTAATAATAAGTATTTTTATGTGTGCAGGAAATGTCAATGTTGTTATATGCGGAACATCAGACAAAATTAATTTGTACGGGAATTATTTTGAACAATCATTGTAATGATTTATTATACATATTTAGGGTTAGTTGCATGATTAGGTCCTGTGAAAGGGCATGTCCTTTCATAGGAAACCATTGAAATTTATATTTATACCTACTAAATTGTAAAGGGAAGAGAAAATTCTATCACGAAAAAAAAGGGCTACTATTCACAGATTGGAATTTAATGTCCCAAGGTCTTATGCACGGATATCTGATAAGTGCTTATACCCTATTGATTATATAGTCTTGTATGTTCAATCAGTTTTTTGGATTACTCTCTAACCAAGGTATCCTAATATGCTTTTTATTTTATGCATTTGTTTATAATCAATTCATACAATTTGAATAATGGTAGCATGGTCTGGGAACCTGTTATTGTTTCCTTTGGGCTCTTAAGTTGAGTTAAAAATCTTAGGACCTATTGTATAAATTGTTGTAAATTTTGTTTTCAAATAAAATCTTGTAGGTTGATGGTCTTGTTCTACAGAAATGAGTTATCTTAAAACTGTCTCCAGTTACATATAGTATTGAATGTCAACTCTATTTTCAATTTGGCATTAGGCACTGGTCTATTTGTTTATTTGATTTTTGTCATTTATTTCTTTCTGTGAAGTATATATCTAATCTTCTATCTTCTTTTTCAAAATGTTAAATTAGGTTTAGCATTAGTTCATAGCAATAGTCTAAATATTTTAAATATTTTCCAATTAGGATATTAGGTTAATATATCTTCCAAGGATCAGTAACCCCTTTGGAAGAAATTTTGTTGTTTACGCACGTTGTTTGTGCAGTTAGACAGAGTACTCAATTTAGGCCTACCAGCCTTGGTTCAATCGAACCAAAATTGCAGAGGCATCTATTATGCCTGTTAGTTGGCCTCAAAATGACCAGCATTTTTGAGCACCAACAGTACCAATGCTTTTCGATTGTCCTACATGGATTGTGTAAATCTTCCTTTTACTTATAACGGGTGGGATCTTAATTTATTCAAGCTTTGATGTAGTTGTCATCTCCCACCTCTGTATATAGTAGGTAGTTTTTCTAGCTTTCCTTTTTGGTGTGCCTTTGTGTGTAGTTTCTTTCCCTTTGTTTTCTTGTTCTGCGAAACCAATTTTTTAGAGTTCTCTACACATTTGGAAATATGAAATCCCTAGCCAGAGTTGATGTTAGGGTCAGTTAGAGTTTCTATGTCAAGAAAAAGTGCCCTTGACCATTTTCTTTGTTTGCTCCTTTAAAGTCTAGTCCAGCGTCTTACCTTTGTCAGTCTTTCATCAATATTTATCTGAGTCCACCTAGCCTCTAAATCGTTAAGATATAGCCTCCGAGCTCATTTAGTTCAAAGGCGGCTTTCCTCGGTTAAGTTTTTCCCAAGACCTATGCTTCTCATGAAACACTTTGAACCTCTTTGAACTCTGGTTCAAAGTAGTTCAAAGTAGTTCAATCAAAGATTATTTTTCTAATGTTGGAAATGTAGGTGGGGCCCTGGTCTATGTCATCATTTGGCAGAAAACCACTTCAAACCTATTTGAACCTTGGTTCAAAGCAGTTCAAAGGAGTTCAGGAGGAAATGGCGAGTAAATCTAGGAGCGATGTGATAGCTTAAGAGACAGACAATGTAATTGAGAGGCGAAGTTATTGTTGAGTTCTGACTATGGACAGTTTTGAAAAGATCAAAGCCACAGGATAAATTTGGAGTGGAGATTTGAATTGTGGTGAAAGGAATCCTAAACATGAGTGAGAAATGTCACTTCAAGGAAATTAATGATACTTTTAAAAGGATGCAGATTTTAATGATACTCGATTGTCAAATAATCATCACTCACCTCACTCTAATCAATGCTATCATTAAATTCCCCTTAAGTTGAGCCTTTATGGTATGGTTTCCCAAAATATAAGTATTCTTGTAAGATTTCTTCTTTCTATTATGAAATTGTGGAGTCTCAGCTGTAGAAGAAGGAAGTTATTTTCTTAAGTCTATGGAATATAGGTAGCCATTGAAAGCTCTCTTTTATTTCTTGTTCCTACTTGATAATATTTTTCCAAGGAGGGGGTTTCTTTTTGTTTGTTTCCGAGTAGAAAAGATGAGGTCTAATATGCACTTCTTCAGAAACCCTATGAACATGGTATGTTGTGCTCCTATAATTATGGACATAGACTTGTTAGGGATTGAGGTAGAAAAGATGGTGGGTAACCTCATAGAACATGCGGCGGGGGAGAATAGTCTAGAGTTTTTGTCAAGTGGGTCATTGGAAGCTCCAACTTTCCCTCCGTCGGTAGTGAGTCCGGAGTTACTTCAGCAATGCATAAATCTGTATGACATTAAGTCTAAATGTATAATGGATGTTGGAGGTTAGACCCTTTTTTCTGTGACCCGAGAGACTATAATGTCTATTTTCAAGATTCCAGATGAAACATTTGCTAGTTTTACCCCCACCTAGTCACTCGCTCAATTTCAAGAAAATAATGATACAAATCACAATCGTATGGCCCGTAAGTGGACCAAAAATTTCTATAAAGGTGGATCTCAGTTACCCAAAGTCTTAACCAAGGACCATATGAAACTGCATGTCCATGATATAATGGTTTTTCTTCATTAAGTGAAAGTTTCATAGCAAGTTCTTCTTTTTGAAGATTGGATGTTCCACTTCATTGAGATAGTTATGGAAGGTAGACAGCATCTTGACTAGGCATAAATTATTTCCAGTTCTTTGAGAGATCAGCTTAAACAAGCTTAAATGATATAAAGAAGGAATTCTATGTGTCCTCTTATTTAATTTATTATCTTGCATGAACCCAAGACCTAGGAGCTATTCCATATGAACCATGGAATGAAGAAATGAATGTTTATGAATATTATCCCATGTTAAGAAAAGACAAGGTTCTTAAAGATTATAGGAGAGTTCATCATGTGTTCCTTGGAAAACTATGTTGTTAGCTAGCAAGAACCCCTAACCAGAGAATATCGTTGGAAGCTCTAAAATTAGTTCAAACTTATGGGAGTTTTTATATTCAATTTTTGCATTTTACCTATATCTAGATAGGAGGTTTTGATGAGTAACCCCTCAAGATTCCTATATTTTCTCTTGACTATTTCATATTGGTTGAAGTCTGAAGACAATTGTTCACAGTGATAAAAAATATTTTACCAAAGGAGAAATGGGCTTCTATGTTTCTGATTAATTGGCAACCTTGGTCTAAAACAATATGATTGATGCCTCAATAGTAGGTAGTAATATGGTAAGCTTTCACATGAAGTTCTATGATCCAAGAAGAGGCTTTGATAACAAAGGTTTTGCTAGACGGGTTCTGAGCTTAGGCAATTATCCATCACCAAATTCACACATTGAGGACTTAAGGGAAGATCTGGGAGATGAAAAAGAAGTCAGAAAAAGGGACCACTCTAGACTTCTAGTTCCACATATCGAACTACTATAGTTAAAATTTGATACAAATGGAATAGATGAGGATGCCTCTGAGATTACAGGTTCGGAAGGTGATATTTTAGGAACAAAAAGCTCCCCGGATATAGATTGGGCAAGGGAAGAAGAGGACAACATAAAGCTAAGAGCCAGAACCATTTTTGGGGTCACAGAAGTTTGGCTGGAAAAGAAAAGATAGGAAAAAACAAGGAGTCCTCCTCCTAAGAAACATAATGCAGACTCTGCTTCAATAGATGTGAATCATGCTTTACCTAATTTATCTCCTTTGATTACAAATGCAAGTAGAATCTCATCTTCTAAGAGGAAAACAACACCCAAGGGACATCCTACTACACCTCAGACAAGGCTCAGAACTAGATCAAAAAGTCATTCACAGATGGTGTCTTCGGGGTCTGATTATATTGACATCAAGATTAATGATGAGGAAATTTCATTTTCACCTGAACAACATGAAAAGAATTAGGGAATGTCTACCAGTAATCCTAAGGTACAAAAAGCTAATGTTACTCCCTCTTAAGCACCTGACAACCAAATGGTTACAAGTTCAATACATCCATGGTTGACCGATTCAATGAATAAGAAAAGAAGTTTCAAACCTGTCTCATTGCCAGTAAAGGAGATCATCACAAAATATGTTGTTCGCACTCCCAAGGCTAAGAAGATGAAGAGTAATGTGAGGTTGTCTACTGATCCTTCCACTGGGAAAGTAACTGCAGAGATCGCCACCTTTAAGCCCAGGAAAGGAGTGCAAGAGCTTGAAGCGAAAGATTTCAAAGTTACCAAAATGGAGCTTGGTGTTTTAACTAGGGATTCCAGGGATCACCTTTTCAATTTTTTGGCTGATCATATGCTTGGACAATCACAGAAGGATGGAAGGGGAAAATGTGAACTAAAGCAACTGGTGATTACTATGGTTGATTTCATTACTTCTCTCAGTGACGTTGGAGAATTACCACTAGCCTAGTTACCACAGGATTTCGATCCAAACTTAGCCGAGAGTAAAAATTTATTGAAGCAAATGTAGCAAGGTAAGGTTCTAATGGAGGTTATGAAGACCTGGGTTGATGGTATCATCGATGAAGAAAGAACCTTCATTCAAGAGTTTGTATCTATCTATATGGACAGGGAAGCATTTCTTGGTGAAATACAAACTCTCGTTCCTACCTGGGAGTTAGAAGAAGAAAAATGTGCGGCTATCTGCACTCAAGTCCAGAAAAATGCATGTTTGTCAAAGCTAGTTGGTTTAAAGAACTTACACTCGCAGCGGCCTCAACAATTAGTGAACACTTTCAAAACCTGTAAGTTAGTACAAACTGCCAAGTCGGAGGATCTATGAAGAAAGATGGCGTATTTTTGGGTGACCTTTTTTTTAGCTTATCTAGTTTAAGGACATGTGTCATTAAAAACTTTGGTCTAAGTGTGTAACTAGTTTTTAACTATTTTTGTTGTGTGTCCGAGAGGCTGGGTTTTTTTGGAGGCTCTCTCGGATCTCAAACTATAAATGTTGGAGCATTAAACTTTTAAGGGTTAGAAATTTCTGCTAGAGGAGTATTTTAGATATTTCCAAGTTTATTTTGGTTAAGTAATGAGAATTTATCGAAAGGAACAGTAATTATCTTTTTTTGGTTTTTGACTTTGATCGAATCTAGTATAAATATATAAGTTCAAAATTTTGGTTTGAATCTTTGAGTTGAAACCTGTGGTGTATTGATTACTTTGTGGATTGATATACCTTATTCTTTGCATGAATTATTTATGCATAGCTATTATTCAACTTCCCGAATAATTCTCTTTCTTGGCTGTTTATTGTAAGTTTATTTTTCTAGAAAATTAGTGGAACCTTGCTTCCTTGTAGTTTCTTTCTTGCATCTTCATATACTCAAAAATACCTCGATAACAAAGAGTATCTGAGTGATCCTTCCACACTTTCTGGTTAAAAGTGTATGTATTTATTTTTATGTTAATAAATTCATTGAATATCTAAAAAGGAGTTGAACCTTGAAAACTCAAAGGGAAGCAATCATTCATGCTTACCTAATGTTGTTGGATCATTTGTCTTCAAAGGCATATAGTACTTCTAAGATTTAATTCAAATAAGGGAGACAAATCTATTCACCAACATAAGTCTTAGGTGATTTATGGATTTTCATTAACCTTGTGTGCTACAAGTTCTAACGGTTTTCTGTAGGATCTCTACATCAAGGACATGGCTATATCCTTTTTATTTACTATGATGTTTTCTTACTTTACCTTGCATATTCACGTAGTGTCATATCTAAGCTAAAGTGGGGTATAAATGTATCATCTTAAAATAGAAGTACTTCCATCTTGATAGGTTTAGCACCCTCATTTAGTGCATTTTTCATGATAGATTTGCATTTAGGATGCATTTGCACTTGATTCCTTCATTTCTAGGTAAAATTAGGTTTAGGATCCTACCGATTCTCCTTGATTTCCCTTCTCTATGGCTATATTTTCCAGGTAGGATCTAATTAACTATCCTCCTATCCCTCTTCACATTCATTCTAGGTCATTGTGCCCTTCCCCTACACTCTGCCATCTTTTCTCACCATTCCAAGTCTCTGGCCAACCCGGGACTTCCTATTTTTAGAGGTGACTAGATCTAAACCTTTGGGTCAAGGTCAAGGTCAACCTTGACCCCTGTCAATTTTTGGTCACCCTTTTCAAATTAGGGTCACAACGGGCCCTAAAATCAATGTCGAGCCTCTAGATTTGAATGGGGAAAGGTTTTAATTTAAAATTTATTTAATTATTTTCCCTCTTTTGTTGGTTATTGTGATTGAACCATAATTCAAGGTGAAATTTGAATTATGGGGCCTTACATTGGCCAAGGAGCCTTACCTTGAGAGCTCTATATAAGTACTCTCTTTTGCCTTCATTTTCACCAAGTATCCATCAAGTGGACACACAATCGATTAAAGCAAGCCAGTGATGGTGAGGTGATGATGCAAGATTGCAAGAGGATGGTACAGAAGATCAAGTCATTGTTGATATCAAGCATTTTTGTGAACAAACTATTATGGACATTCCTTTGGAGCAAGAAGGATCCCTTCTTGCTTGATCCACCATTTTCAACATTCAAGCATTTAAAGATACAATCATGGGGTAGCAATTACGGATTGTCAATTTTGTAGGAGTACTTTAGCCTTGGGGGCTTGGTATGCTTTCTTTATCATATTCAAATCTATGCATTTCTTTCTCATATTAATTCATGCTAAGGTTTTAATCTAGAGGATTAGATCTTGGCATTACACATTCAACACACACACATATTCTATTACATCTGGCTATTTGTGGAGGTGGAGATCCCCAAAATAGGGGTTTCAATAAGGCAAAACCCTAAAAATCTCCTCCAAAACACTATTTTCAAATATCTACAGTCGTTGTTTTGGGAGTTGCAGAGCAGATCCGAGTACCCTTTTCGCCAAACTTTCAGGATCCATGAACTGAATTTCCATCGGAGCAGTGCAGGTCAAGGTCGACATAAAGGGGTAAGATTGTGCCCCGAGGTAAGATCTTACCCCTGTCCTTGGGTCAAGGTCGACCTTCCTCAAAAAAGGAAAATCTTTTAGGGTTTTCTCCATCTCTATTTTCCTATCCCAGATCTGGTTACAGAATTTTTTGAAACTGAGTACAAATACTAGAAAATAGGTATTTCCAGATCAGTTTCATTATGAGGTATATATTTCATCTTATCTAATTTCAATCATTTATAGATTCACATTACTTATCATTATTAATTCATATGTATTGTGGAGAATGTTGGTTTAGGATCTTTATTAGGGACATTGTTCAAAACCCTACCTAGTATCATCATTTTCCCACATATACAATAGTTAATGATGATATATTAATATCTGTTATAAATAAATAATAGTAAGATATAAAAACTTTTAGTATAACACATTTATTAGCACTAATTTAATACTTATAATACTCATCTAAAAGCTATTAAACCTCATTTTAAACTCTGAACTTGAAAGCAACATTCTTAACACATAAGTATTAGAAAGTAAAGTCCACCAAGATAACTGAGAGGGGGGGTGAATCAGTTATCAGATAAATATAACTTTTATCAACTTCAATAGATTTTAAACATGTAAGAAATGTAACCAAAAACCATAGAAAGATAAACATACAATAACACAATGACACAAGATATGTTGACTAGGGAACCTCTTGATCAAAGAGTAAACCTCGGTGGGAATGACGCCCACAAAAGATGCACTAATATGAAAGTTCCTTGTGAGAGGATGGACTCTATTAGGAGTCTTATGAAATACATTTAGTACATATGAGTCCCTGTTAGGAGACTTTGAATTCCTGCTAAAAGATTCTAACTCTATTAGGAGTTATGGAAGACAGAAGGACCCACTACCCAAACAGCTTCAGGTGTAAGATCATTGAACACACTGTCCAACTGATCTTTGTATTACTCAATAGAATAATACCAAAATATTACTAATCTCAACAATTCAATACTCCTTCTCTTACTGTTCCAAACCACACCAATTGCTTCTTCAGATCTCAATACCAGATCTCTATACTTCAAATTCCTCTTTCAACAGGTATTGCACAATTCCGCAATCCACTTTCAAATAAAATACACAACTACATATTACAAAAAGGAAAACATTCCTTCCTTTATACCAAACTCAATTAATTAAAAATGAGTCAGCATACAAATTACAAAATAAAAGTTTCCACACATTACATAAAAATTACACAAAATTGTTGGCTTCCAATTAAGATAATTCTTCACTCATGCGACCTCAGATCTTGTGCTTACGTCCACATTACTAACATTATGTCTTCAAATACCTCATAACTATGCATGATTAGATTCAATCCTGATTAGGAGATATCATCTGATTTCCACAAACTGCTACTCAGGAGCACTACCTAAATACTGCTTCCACTTATTTCCTCATAACTGTCATGAATAAATAAATTTTCATATGTGCTCTTAACCATGATCTAATAGAACATCATAGAGTAAGTCCTCAACTCCACATAGCTTCATATTCAATATCCAAAGTGCACTAACTCAAACACGGTCTGCTTCTCTGCTAATCTTCAGTAGATCACTATGTTGACATCAATGATAATCACAGTCATGAAGGCAACAACTGCTATAGAATGGTTGCGAATACTCCCCCATAGGATATATTCAGCATTCATTCCTAACAATAATATCGTTGACATTCAACTTTACTCCATCAACATGACAACAAATTTGATTAGTAACACAATTAGAAAATAACTTCTCACACTAATGACATCATTATTAATCATTGTTGAAGAAAAGACATCATAAAAATTTGAGGCAACATTACCATGTACAACATGTAAGCATCAACACTACTTATGTGGTCATCCCAAAAAATTGATACTATCAACCATTAAACACCTACACAAGATTCTATCATTTATAACTTAAAATAACCATTGAATATCATGTATAACAATCTCTCCATACTATTACATCAATCACATATCATTAACATCAAAATGACAATACAACAACATATATCAATACTCTCACAATAGCCATCAAGTACAAGGTTGACATCAATGACAACACCAACGTCCAGCATGATTTCTAACAATCCTTTTCTTCTCCATACTAATGCTTCATCCAATGAGCTTACAACATTATTGGAACAAAATCATGATGGCAATAAAGAGTAAGTTTTGTATAACATAATTGAAAAGATACTTGATTATGAAGTTTTCTTACTTAAATGGAGAGATAATGTCTTCCTCTTGTATATTCAAAACCAAAAAAGTCGAGACATCGTATCCTTAATTTTGAAACATATTTCATTTTAAATCTGACCTATTGAATCTTTTCTTCTCTAAAGAATATTTATTAGGACAATTTTATAAATGGGTTATGTTGTTAATGGAATTTGACCCTAAATATGTCTCTCAAAAAGTGATTAAAGGCCAAGCCTTGACCATTCACATATATGATGCTCCTTCACCATTTAATCTTCACAACCAAGAATCTTTTCCTAGTGATCTTGTCCCTTGTATATAGAAAAACATTAGATTTATTCTTTAACAGTTATAGATGTCATGTTAGCTCTAATGCTTGAGTTAGATTAGTATTTTCTTTAGGAATACCAATTCCTCTACCATCTCAATCTCCTATAAACCAATATAACATCATTGAGTATGAAACCATTTATAACTAGCTTGTGTGTGTCATCATCTCTTAAAATTCAATATTTTTATACCTTTAATGATTCATAGTGGATCATAAGAGAAGTAAAGATATATTATCAAGAAAAATAAAATAAACTAGTCAATATCATGACATAGTCTTATTGTTTTTAATGAACTCTTCTTACACCATAGTGTATGCAATGAAAATCCCTGCAACTGCACCACAAATCAAGGTATGAAAATACAATAAATGTGCAGCATTTAGGTTAGAATAAACATGCTAAATAACTTATAATGTAACCAAATTTCCACTACAAACTCTGATGAGCTAAAACAAGGGCACCCAAAATATTGTTTGATTTGCTCTTGGATATTTTTGTGGGTGTGCTCTTCCAACATAATACAATAAATCTCATTATGATTGATGAGTAAAGGATTGAGAACAAGTATGAGGAACTTGCCCCAATTTTCACAAAATGATGATGTAAAATGAAATATATATGCTAAAGAATACAAATGCAAGAGATTAACAAACTAGATTCAAATGAAAGCTAAACTAAGATGAGGATGCAAGATTGAAACAAAACTAGATTCATTCCATTACCTAACTTGTGATATCTATATTATCTAATGCAAATTCTCAAAAGAAATCTAAGCTATGAAGTGATCAAGAATGCTCTAGCTTACAATAGATGCAAGAAGATACCATAGAATGACTAAGTTCAAATGAGGAGTGAGGTTCCCTTTTTATAGAAATTAAATAGGATTGGATGAAGAATATTAAGAGGTAAAAGAATGGGTGGCCAAGATTAAGAGGCAAAAGGGAAGTGGCTAAGATGAAGAGGCAAAAGGAATAAGTGGCTAGGATTAAGAGGCAAAAGGGAAGTCAAACTCCACTTTTAGAGGGAAAGAGGAATTTGAAATGATTGGAGGAGAAAAAAGATAGAAAGGTGGCTACCTTGGAAAAGGTGATTGTGCACATGATTAGAGGTAATCCACCTTTTAATCAAGGTTAGAAGAATATTAAAAAATATATATATTAAGAAAAATGATTAAATTAAAATAATATTTAATTTAATCATAGCTTAGAAGAACTTTAGGCTAGTGAAGAATAAAATAAATAAAATTTATTTTATATAAAGAAATGGAGGGATAATATATTAAATTAAATTTAGTATATTATAGTATTTAAATAAAATTTAAATACATAAGGAAAATAAATTTATTTAATTTAATTTAATTTAATTAAATAAATAGATGAATATAACAATATAGTTAATTAATAAAAATCAACTATAATGTTAATAGAAAATATTAATAAAAATTAATATTAGAATGTGAATGAACAATTTTAGGTGTCTACATTTTGCCCCTCTTTGATGCGGTGTCGAAATTGACATTGCATCAAAGAAAAATAAAATGAAGATACCCCAATCATGGAAGAATGAGGAAGGATGGAAAGGAGGTA
Source organism: Chamaecyparis obtusa (assembly GCA_027943335.1). NCBI lineage: Eukaryota > Viridiplantae > Streptophyta > Pinopsida > Cupressales > Cupressaceae > Chamaecyparis > Chamaecyparis obtusa. The sequence continues at coordinate 803,264 of BSBK01008139.1, forward strand.
GAGGTACACCCCCTCAAGAGGACATGTAGGTTCACAGTACATGAGTGTTCTCTCGAGATGAATAGGAGGAGAGAAAATATGGTAGGGATAGGAAATAAATAGGAGCCTCAATACAAAATGAAAAATGAAACTAACTAAATGAAAAAGGAATTTTTGGGATTTTATTGTGTTGAGAGAGAGAGAGAGAGAGAGAGAGAGAGAGAGAGAGCATCCTAGTTTTGATATTATACTTGACGTTATGCACCAAGATATGAGGAACCAAGATGACCATGTGTCAAGTACGTGATCAAAAAGGTCAAATACAACCATATGTCTTATGATGTCATGATGTGGAAGATCATGATGCCCTTGTGACAATAGGATGCAAAGACCATGATAGATGCAAAAAATACTAACACATACAAGAAACAAGAAAACATGTAGAAAAAAAAAAAAAACCAACATATTGTCCCTAATCAAGTAGAAAACTAATTCATTGATTGATTGATTGACTGATTGAGTGATTGGGAGGGAAAGGCCTCAAGGATTAGGAAGGATACATCTTATGATGATGATTAGATTTGAAATTGATCAATTGATGATCAACTAATTTTGTTTAATATGATGGCTTGATTAAAGATTAATGTGCTAGATTGCAAGACTGGATTGCATGGATTAGTATTGATTGCACTTGATTGGACTGACTTGGGATCTTTTGGATTATAGGGATTTTTTATTTTTTATTTTTTTTAATTTATTTAGATGAGTGGAATGGATAGAATGGGATTGGAAGAGAAGATGATTGGATAATATGAGATTGAAAATCATGTGAGGGGAATAAATGGATTGGATTAGAAGATAAATAGATTTGATAGACAAGATAGTTTGAATAAGATGAAAGGATGATTAAGGGATTGGATAGGATGGGATTGGAAGAGAAGATGATTGGATAAGATGAGATTGAAAATCATGGAAGGGGAATAAATGGATTGGATTAGAAGATAAATAGATTTGATAGACAAGATGGTTTGAATAAGATGAAATGATGATTAAGGGATTGGATAGGATGGGAGAGAAAAAAAAGGAAAAAGAAAATATAAGTAGATTGGAACCAATGACAAGGGATAACTAAGGAATGATAAAGGATGGAAGGATGAAGAGATGTTTGGTTAGAAAATGAATGGATAGAAGGGATGGATTGGATAGGAGATAGATGGAATGAATGGATAGGTAAGGGTAGGATATGGAAAACTATAGGATGGGGGATATAGGGATGGAGATCCAAGAACTATGTGGAAATGGAGTTAAATTCCCCATGCTAGAAGGAGGGGAATGAAGGAGGGAAAGATGGAGGATAAAAATGTATAGGATGGAATGATGGTGCTAGGAATGGGGATCATGGGGAGGAGGTGGATGAAGCTCCAAGGACCATGTTCCAAAGGATTTAAATTCCCTAGACCATAGGTAAGAAAATGAAGAATGAAAGATGGGGGATATAGATGTATGAAATGGAAATATGGTGTGTAAGGGACACATGAAGGAGATGAAGGCTCAAGCAAGGATATCTTCTTTGTATTTTAGTACTTCTATTGTTTTATGAAGGGAAAAGGTATGAAAGTGGAAGGTGGATGGATAAGGGATATGAGATGGACAGTATGAAGAGGCTAGGGGATAATCATATGGAGGATATAGATGGAAATAGATAATAGATAATGGATGGAGGAAATCTATACGATAATCAAGATCAAGGACATGGGAAGGTGTATGGACTCAAAGAGTATTATGAATGATGGATTAAGGGAATGAATATGACAAGGACTAAGAGATGGAGGATAGGTATGTCAAGATCAAATATGTGAAAATGGATGGAATTATGCAAAACAATGGATGGATAAGGAGTAAGGGTTATAGAAGGTACATATGGATAGAGGGGATGCATAGGATAGTCAAGATCAAATATGAGAAAGGAAATGATAATGAACTTAGATAGGACAATGGATGGTGGATGGGGATTGTGGCAGATATTTATGGTAGCATAGTATAGATGGAGCTTGCCCACAAGTATAGAGTGCAAGAGGAGGTGGATAAATGAATGGAAAAGATATGATATGTATCTGAAGTATATGATAGGGAAGATATTATGGATGGATAGTGAGAAGTAATTACCCCCAAGTATGAAGAAAAACTGGAGGGAGGGATTACACATGATACATGTTTTCTAGGTTTTCATCATGGTACTTGTCTAAGGTGCCTGATTACCAAGTTTTCATTGTTGGATAATTTTTTTCTTTTTTGACCTTTTTTATCCTTTTTTGTTCTTTTTTTGTGACCAAACTTTTACTTTTGAGGGAATGATAATGGAGAAATGGAAGGATGACTCAAGCATCTAGTTCCATTGATGGTATCCCTTTTCTAATATGCTCATATACATTGGTACAATGGTGGAAAGGGGGATGAAATGGTTAGGGGGGTGGAGGATAATGATTTATGCAAAAGAATGGATTAGAGGGGTGGATAGGTGTGGAATGATTGATGGATAATAGATGGTAGGCTAGAAGACTTGTGAATAAATAGAGGAAGGATATGGTAAGATCATCATTGGCACACACCTTGAAGGGTGGAGTCGTGAAGGAGGATATTTTGAAGGAGATGGAGGAGAAGGCATGGATTTTGGGATGTAATGACCCAAAATAGATGATGGAATTAGTGGACTTAGGCTAGTGGATTTTGGGACATAAAGACCCAAAATGGAGTTGGAAGATGGAGGATTGGAGGATTTATGAGTGAAAGAAGCTTTTGAATTAGCATAGTTGGATGCCAATTTGGATTTTTCTTTGAGGCATCTCAATTAGTACCTTAGGAATCCACATGATTTTTTATTTTTTCATTTTGGGCCTTTGTGGCCTTTTGAATTTTTCTTTCTTTCAGATCATATTTTTCTTTTCTTGAACGTGTCTTTTAGATGGGACATGTTGATCCTTGGATTTTTGTGGATATTTGGATTTATGCATTTTATCTTTGGCATCCCATGTGATTCCATTAGCCATGGTATAGGTGCATGAGGATGGATCATATGGAGATTTTATGGATGGAATGATGGAGAGTGAATGTTGGAAGGAATTCAAGGATGTGTGCCTTTTTTGATCTTCATAGGGTATTTGAGGTGATCAAGTGGTGGACTTGGATATGATGGATGGATGTATGTAAGGACCCAAAATGGATGGAAGAGATGAAGGATTTAGCATTGGAATATAAGGGCCCAAAATGGAGGTAGGTTAGGAAGGGATGGAGTTTTGGATATAAGGACCCAAAATGGATGGAAGGGATGAAGGTTTTATCTTTGAGGATGGGGGATGGGAAATTTTGAGTTTAGATGGAGGGATTTTAGATATAGAAAGTGTGGAAGGTGTACCAACATCCTGAGAAATTATTTCTTCAATGGGTTACTTATTCTTTTGAACACAAGATGTGATTCCATGTGAATTGGGGGAAAAGGTGGAAGGAATGATAAACTCTTGAAGAAAGCCATGTTGGATAGAGGGGGAGGAACCAAGTTTATATGTATGGGGTTTGTAGATAGATTAGATAGGTGTGATGGGGTCTTGTGAAGTACTAAGATCATGAAGTGGATTAGGTGGGGTAATAAGAGCTTGAGATGAATTGGAATCATGACATGGATATGAAGAGGTACTTTGATATTGACTTTGAAAAGGATTATGTGGTGGAGTGGAAGAGGTGATGGGATCTTGAGATGGAGGGATAACATGGAATGGATTCGATGGAATGGGATCATGAGATGGAGTAATTTGATCTTGGCATAGAGTAATATTAGTGGAAATGGATGGTAAGTCTTGGGATGGAAGGGTATTGTTGGATGGGGTGGATGGAATGAAATCATGAGATGGGCTGAATTGACCTTGACATTAAAGAAGATTAGTATAAATCGATGTTAAGCCTATGGATAGAAGGGTATCATCGAATGTGGGGGAGGGTATACTTTTCTCTTGGAATGGAATCAGGTTGGAAGATGGAATGGTTTGATCTTGACATGAAGGGGAATCATTAATGGATGGGTTACAAGGTATGTCTTGATATTGATTAGGAATGGGATAATGAAGTGGACTAAGAAGGATAAGTAGATCTTGGTATGGAAGGCTTGGATATTCAAATAGAAAGGTATCATATGATGGAGGAATTCTTGGATCTAGAGGGAAAGATGAATACATGCTAGCATGCTTTGGAACAAGGTATTGGTATTTTTGAACTTGTAGGCATGGTGTGATGGAGGAGATGGAAACTTCAATTTGGGTGGAGGGAAGGATGGGAGAATCATGGGGCTTAGGAGATAGAGTTTTATCTTTATTTCAAGGGGATGGTTGAGGATTTATGACATGGGGGGATTGGATAACTTTGTTTAGCCTTGGGTATGTATACTTATTTCTTAATCCTTTGATCCAATCAATAGAAATGTTCTCGTGGGGTGGGGATGATGTGTACTTTGGAGAATTATGATTATGTAGAGGTATATGATTGGATAAGGGATGAGTATTATGGTTGTGGCTATTAAGAATAATGTGTGGAGGATTAGGTGGAAGATTGGGATTGGATGGGAGATGAGAATATGGATTTGAACAAAGGGGGAAGGGTATATGTTCTCAAAGGAAAAAATTTCCTTTTGACATTCATTTTATAAATTAAGGATAATGTTACGAAGCTCTTCAATCTCTTGGGAAAGATTGGGTATGTTGGAGTTATGATGAGTGATATGGAGGGAATCATGTGTGGGTAAAGGATAATGAGGTGTATTTCCCTTGTCAAAGCTAGAGGAAGATTAACGAATGTGATATGGATTGGGATTGGATATGACTTGAGGATTGGGATTTGGAATTTGAAAGTCCTCAACCATTTAGTGAAACCAATCCATGTTCATGATGCTTTAAAGGAAGGTTTTATGGATTTAAATTATAAGATGTAGAGGATGAACTTAGGACTAGGAGAAAGTTTGGACTTTTTTTTACTTAAGGATTTTTCTTGGACCATAGATTGATAAGGACCATACAAGAAAGACCTTGAAAGATTAGAAGAATTAAGAATGAAAATATTGAGGGATGATAGAAGGATCTGATTAAGAAATTAGGATCAATTTGGACTAAGGATCAATTGGGATAATTGATTGATTAATTGGATTAAGAGAACAAAGTCTCGAGGTTGGATTAGGATTGATGCGAAGGATTAATGATGAAGGTATAAGACAAACCTTAGTGAGATAGGATCCAATGATGTGAAAACAATAAGGATTAAAGGGTGATGATTTCCAACTCAAAGATAGACTAATTATCTTGAGAGTAATAGGATTGATCACTCAAGATGGACTAATGCTCTCAAGTGAAAAGGATTGATTATTTGGTAAGGTTGAGGATCCTTCTAACACTTTGATAAATCTTTATACCTTGGATTCATGATAGAATTTGATTGAAGGATTGATAAGGATTTGGTAAGGACTGATTTTTGGATTGATTTTGGATTTGACTGATTCTAAAATAAGTCCAAAGGAATTATGGTACGAGGACCCTAAGTCCAAAGTGGAAGATTTAATGAAAATTTGAATTATAAGATGACGTGGATGAAGATTGGGATTGAGAATGGATGAACTTTAGAAGATAAATGAGGGATGTTTGAAGAGAGGTGAATGACTAATCGGTGATTAGGTTTTGGATGAAGGGGATATATGGATTGCATTAGGATTTGGTTGGAATGATATGAGGTTGACAAGTGGATTGATTAGGATGATGAGGTGATTAGATTGGAATAATGATGAAGTTGGATTGAGGAAGTGGATATTGATGTGGATTATGAAAGATAATTAGAATGAAGTTTTTGACCTTCATTAAATGATTAGGAAGATGATGAAAGCATTAGGATAAGATGGATAATTAGGACCTTAATTGGATTAGTCAAATTGATTAGGACTAAGGTCCTAAATGATGGATTATGAATAGATTAGATGATTAAGGTTAGAGGAATGATTGGAAAGATTAAAAAGGTGATTAGGATAAGAGGTATGATGATGAGATTGTTGATAGATAGAAGAGGTGATGTGAAGATGATGTGGAAAGCTTTACTTGGAGGTAAACTTGACCAAAATATTTTATTTGTACTTGAAATGTTTTTTTTTTGTTTTTTTGTTTTTTTGTTTTTTTGTTTTTTTTGTTTTTTTTTTAGGTTTTTTATTTTTTTTACTTTAGTTTTATATTATTTTTCGGGTTTTCAAATTTTATGATTTTTTTTAGATTTTTAAATTTTTATGATGTTTTTGGATTTTTGAATTTAAATATGCAAAAAAAAATTCCTAAGGCTCAATTTGGTTGATGTGTCCCCTTTTTGTTTCAAGTGGGGAAGCTGATCTAAGCATTCAAGCACATCAAACACATCAACGGCCTCTTCAAGTTTTAACTATAATGTACAAGCTCAACTAAGGGGTGTCCTAGATATACACAAGGTACGTGAGGCCCAAATTCATAGATGAAAGAGAATATTGCCAAACAGTCGGGAGGAAACGGTAACCCAATCTCCACCTTCACTTCCCAAAGGTATGATGTTATTTGGGGATTAGCCAAGATTGAAAATATTCTACTTCCAAGAGGTATGTCTTTAAATTCAAGCCTCTCTATTTATACTAAACCAAAACATGAGAGTTGAGGTCGTCCCCTAAAGTGATCACTTCTCTAGGTAGGCCCCCTAAAAATAACAAAGCAAGATCCCTTATTTATGTTCCCCTCAAACTCTTTAACAAGGATGAAATAAGAAAACATAAATAAGAAAATCTTGAGGATTAAAAGAAAAAGGCGTTTATTTTAAACCCAAATCCAAATGTGAATGATTAATTTTAAGCCCCCTTTTTCAATGTGAGGAAAACACACCAAAAAAGTTGACCAAAAAGAAAGAAATAATTTTATGATGAAAAAGAAGACAATTATCACTTTTTACAATATAAATTAGAAGGTTTATAATATATGCACCTTGATTTTACGCTTTCTAATTTTATTTTATTTAATGCTCCTTTGACCCACTATGATGAGCTCCAAGTTACCTTCACAAACTCTAATCAAATGTGTGAAATCATGAAAAATATGATACTCAAAGAAAATAAATTGCATAAGTTGATTCCACATGAAATAACAACTCGGAATTGACTTATTTCTAAAAATATAAAATGATTATATCATGTATTAAACTATGTGAAAATAAAGTGCAAGCTCATCACAAATTACTTTTTATTTTTTTTACTTTTGACATAGTCAACAAGATCTGATTTGTTTGCTATAATTTCACCCCCAAAAATAGAAATGAAAAGAAGAGACCCCTATGAAAATCTGAGAGCTTTCCAAAAATGTAATAAATTTAGAGACATTCTTTTATTTGTGCCCTAGAGACCTCATTTATCAAACCAAACCATTTTTTAAAGATCGAGTTTTTGAGCTTTTGTCTTTCATCAAAATTAAAACCTCAAAGAACAAACCCTTTGTATAATTCTTAGACCATTCCAAAAATGTAAATTTTTCTTAAAAAATTCGTTGATTTGCAACTAGAAATGAATTTTCATGAAAAATAATTAAAAAATTATAACTCACAGAAAAATTATCAAAAAAATATGAGTTTTGAACTGAGATAAATTTAGATCATCCCACACTTGTAAAAAAAATTCCAAGTCATTTGTAAGATATTATCAAATCATTCAAAACTGTAGGGTTTTGTCTTCAACTCAACCTACACAAGGGTTAGCCTTGAAAAACTTGAATAAAACAACAATACAAAGTTAGAAAAATCTTTAAAATTGTAGATCTAATAGGGACAAGAGTTCATCCCACCGAGCGTGCCAAAATGTATGCAATGAAAATCCCTACAACTGCACCACAAATCAAACCATGAAAACACAAGAAATGTGAAGCATTTAGGTTAGAATAAACTTTCTAAATAACTTATAATGCAACCAAATTTCTACTACAATCTCTGATGAGCTATACAAGGGCACCCAATACTTTGTTTGATTTTCTCTTAGATATTTTTGTGGATGTTCTCTCTCAACACAATACAATAAATGTCACTATTATTGATGAGTAAAGGATTGAGAACAAGTATGAGGAACTTGCCCCAATCTTCACAAAATGATGATGTAAAATGCAATATCTATGCTCAAGAATACAAATGCAAGAGATTAATAAACTAGATTCAAATGAAAGCTAAACTAAGATGAGAATGCAAGATTGAAACAAAACTAGATTCATTCAATTACCTAGCATGTGATATCTAGATTTTCTAATGAAAATGATCAAAAGAAATCGAAGTTATGAAGTGCTCAAGAATGCTCTAGCCTACAATAGATGCAAGAAGATACCATGAATGACTAAGTTCAAATGAGGAGTGAGGCATCCTTTTAATATAATTTTAATAGGATTGGATGGAGGAGATTAGGAGGCAAAAGAATTGATAGCCAATATTAAGAGGCAAAATGGAAGTGGCTAGGATGAAGAGGCAAAAAGAATGAGTGGCTAGGATTAAGAGGCAAAAGGGAAGTCAAACTCCACTTTTAGAGGGAAAGAAGAATTTGAAATTATTGGAGCAGAAAAAATATGGAGAGGTGGCTTCCTCGGAAAAGGTGATTGTGCACATGATTAGAGGTAATCCACCTTTTAATCAAGATTAGAGAAATATTATCAAAAAGAAAGATTGGAAAAAAATGATTAAATTATAATAATTTTTAATTTAAATCATAGTTTAGAAAAACTTTAGGCTAGTGGAGAAATAAAATATATAAAATTTATTTTATATATTATAGCATTTAAATAAAATTTAAATACATGGGAAAAATAAATTAATATAATTTAATTTAATAAATAGAGGAATACAAAATCTAGTTAATTAATAAACATGAACTATAATGTTAAGGGAAAATATTAATAAAAATTAATATGAGAATGTGAATGGACAATTTTATGTGTCTACACATAGATATAATTACATGGAGAGACAACTAATATGTAGATATAATTCTAAGTAGTTTTTCCCTTATATCCCTTTGTTAGGAATGAATGTTGAAGCCTTTGGCAGTCATTCTATAGCAGTGGTTGTTGCATTCATGACTATGATTGTCATTGATGTCAACACAGTGTTATTATGGAGTTTAGCAGAGAAGCAGGCACAGTTTTGTTTTGCGCACATGTTATATTGCAGATTGAGTTATGCGCAGTTGATGATATGTTCTTTGGTGTGTTATTAGCCTATGGTTAAGAGCGCAAAAAGAAATTCATTTATTCATAAAAGTTATAAGCATTTTGGTGGAAGCAGTGTTCTGGCAATATTCCTGTGTAGTGGTTTTTGGTAATCAAAGGATATCTCCTAACCGGGATGGAATCTGATTTTGTGCAATTAAAGGGAAGTTTGAGACTCATTTTTGGTGACGTGGTTCATAGCGCAAACTTTGAGGTCACACGATTGGAAAGTTATTGTATCTGGAAGCCGACAGTTTTATGTAATTCTGATGTAGCGTGTTGAAATTATTTTTTTGTATTTGCATGCCGACTCATTTGTAATTATTTGAGTGTGGTATAAAGGAAGGAATGTTTTCCTTGTTATATGAGAGGATTGTAATAGTTGTGATATGAAATTATGAAATTTGTGAGCGAATGTATGCATGAAGTGAAGAAAAGAGCTAATTCAGTGATGAAGGAAGACTTACGAAGTACAGAGATCTGGATTTGTGATCTTGTGTAGCAGAGAGTGCGGTTTTGGCACAGTGTGAAGGAGGTAACATATTTCATATTATTCTATTGAATAATCCTAAGGTCTGTTGGACAGTGACTTTAGAGATCTTGCCTTGAAGCTGTTTGGGCAGTGGGTCCTTCTATCTTCCATAACTCCTAACAGGGTTAGAATCTTTTAACAGGGATTCAAAATCTCCTAACAGAGATTCATATGTACTGAATGTATTTCATAAGACTCCTAACAGGGTCTATCCTCTAACAAGGAACTTTCATATTAGTACATCATTTTGTGGGCATCATTCCCACTAGGGTTTACTCTTTGATCAAGAGGATCCCTAGTTAACATATCTTGTGTTATTGTGTCACTGTGTATGATTATCCTTCTATGGTTGGTTACTGCATTAATTATATGGTTTAAAGTTGTTGAAGTTTATATTAAAGTTAATGATGATAAATAGTTTAATTATCAGATAACTGATTCACCCCCCCCCCCCCCCCTCTCAGTTATCTTGGTGGTCTTTACTTTCTAACACCCTTGGCTATTCATCTATTAATTACCAATTCATTATCTATGATCTTGGTTTACCTACTATTTAAGATGCCTCTTCTAAGATTATTTGTTACAATAAAATATGTTTTAATGAATGACACTACTATGATGTTACCTTTATAGATCCCCTATATAGGAATAGTTGAGATCACAAATGTAAGAGTAGTATGGATTACCTTATCCAATGTCCTTTATCAAAGAGGATATAATGGTCTTCTCCTTAATTGACTCAAAAAATTAGAGATCCTTGTTTTCCTTGAGGAAGCCCATTCAAGTTCTTTCTTGGGAATTTTTGTATGAGATACTATTGGGAATCCCATTGGTAAACTATTGTATTTCCTTTAGCAAAAAGTATCCTCAGTGTTAACAACGTAGTAATTTTATACATTCTCTTCTTCAAGAACTTCTAGTTTAAGTACCTCATTAGCCATCGTTTGTGGGGTTTGGACCTTATTGTAAAAATATCTACTCATGCTTATTAAGGACATACATTTATCATCACAAGTATTGATTACTTTATGAAATTGTTGAATCTATTCTACTTTGATCTATGATCATTTCAAAATAATTTGTTAGTTTCTCTTTGTTGATATTACTTTTAATTTGATTTACCCTTTACTTTTGTTTCTAATAATCATGCATCATTTAAGACTAAAGATGCAAACATATTCCTCTAAAAAAATTGCATTCAACACCATTTCTCTACACTATACTATCCTCAATCTAAAGGTCAAGATGAAGCTTATAACAAAAAACTGAGTAGATTTTTGGAAAAATTGTTAATAAACATGGTAAGGATTGGCATACTTGACTATCTTACTCGTTATTGGTCTATCAAACACATATTTGTACAACTATTGGTCCTATAAGGAAACTCAGGTGCGAAAAACAGCTTCCTACGCTAATCTCTATAGGAGAGTATTGTGCAAATTCTTATAAATCCTTACAATTTCAGATTCGTTAACTACTTTAACAAAGATATTGCAACCACGTACCATACATACAGAAAAATAGAGAATGACACAATGATATACCCTGGGGAAAACCTTTCGGTAAAAAACCCCAGCACTCCAAAACCTGCACAATGTATTATCTTCAATACAAAGATTACAATACACTTGCAATGCAAGTTCTTTCAGGAGATGAGAGACAAGTAAAACTTATATTTTCTCCCATAGAAGCAGCATCATATATATAGACTCCTCTGGACCCAAAAATAGGCACAACCACCAAGACCCATGCACAAAGCCACATGTACACAGTTGTTACATGCAATCCCAAGAATAGGCGTCCATCCCTAGAATAGACTATGACAGCCTGTCATAGAATCTGCCAAAAATAACGGTCACAAGAGAAGTGTAAGAGAATCTGTCATACCAACCTATTTTTGGCATATTCTCTTACACACACCAACCACTTCTTCTTGGGCGCCCAAATAGGCCCAAGTCATAAGATGCTCTTACACTTGTCATAGCACATTCCTTAAATAGTTCTTACGCATCATAGGAATCCGTCATGACCGTTTCAGTCATGATCTCCTTATGCACAAATGCCGACACATCAAGTGGAGTGATACATCAACATGCCAACTAGACATGTACACTCACACTTAATTACATTATTTGCAAAAAATACATTTACAAAACAAATAATAAGAATAGGAATTATCCAAGGTTGAGACACCTTATTCCTAACAGGTCCTACCCCCTTATAACGTCATTTATGAAGTTGATGTGATTATGCCTTTAGAGTTAGGAATTTATTTATTTTGATTTTCTCTCAAGAGAAACCTTGGTAAAAATTCTTATAGAGAATAAAAACTTCAAAAACTTGAAATGCTCAATGAACAATGTATAAATATCAATAAGTGATTTTTGAATTAAACTGTTTATTCTTTCAATCAATGTTTTGGATCAAACCTAGTGATCCATAATCACTTTTTCCTCCTCTGGATGATGTTTCGCTAGATGTGATCTGAAATTTTCACTAAAATAAATACAAAGTTTAGTCCAAGAATTACTCATTGATATTCAAGGACTTTGAAGAATAGATAGCAACTAACTTATTAATGTTGTCGAACTTATTTAAGATTATCATAAGAATATGTAATGTAAATTTATTGGAAAAAGTTATTCAATACTCATTCATGCTTCACAACTTGGTTCTCTATGAGAATCAACACAACTTAATTTCTCCTCCAACTTAAAAAGGAAATTAATCCCAAATCAGTTAAAACCTTTATAGAATCCTTGAAGTCTACGGATTGGGTGCATATAAACTAGAAATAGTGGATGATACACCTCTCAAGGAACCCATTAATGGTATAAATTTACGTAGATATTATGCATAAACTTTCTTTCTATTGTTCTTTCTAACTGAATGATATTCTATTAAAAAAATTCTTTAAGGAATGTTATGTTAGATAATTAGAACTTCTTTCTATTCAGTATACATTTATTCTTTCATGGAAAATAATACACTATCTTGATTTCATTATGTACTTTAATTTATCATAGATTAATAAACTACTTTTTTAATGTTAGAATACAAATAGGTGTTTCATGTGCCATATCAATTAGATCATGTTTGCATTTAGTTAGGTAAAATGATAGCAAGATCACATTGGCATTTAACTTATTATGCATACATCACATCAACATTTATTGTGTCTAATTAAGAACTCGTGATAATTTATTTAATTAGATAATTATGTATTACTTAGATATTTGTTGCATTTAATCAATTCAATATAGCATATTATTTTTCATTAAATCACATGTGGCATCTATGTAAATCATTTTCAAACAAGCACAAATAACAGTATCATCAACATATATATATATATATATATATATATATATATATATATATATATATATATATATATATATATATATATATATATATATATATATAATAGCTTTCCAATACGAGATATATAAAAAATCAGTATTTGAACCAAATGTGATGTACAATAATGATAAGATGCCTCATCACCCTATGGATGATGGTGTTGGAAAGTGAGATGTGTTGTCATTAATTTCAACGTCTACTATGATGTTTGCGGTGTTTACTATGATGTTTGGATGTATGGTGTGAAGATAAGATGGTTTTGATATATGTTGTAAAGTTTGGTTGATAGCTATGTAGTTTTTTCAGTAACACAGAATGTTCAAATGAATTGCGGAAGAAGAATACTGAAGATGAGGAGTCACGCACCTCATGGGATGATGTAGAGGTTTTCTATATGCTTCATGTCAAGTTTGAGTTTCTGACATGATGACTTGATGAAGTTATGGTGTCACAGATTAAGACTGGTTATTTTATTGTTTGTTAGTGTTACAAAGTTACAAAGTTGCAAAGATTTATTTTACACACGTGTTGTAGATGATGAATTTCATTGCACAACTAGGAATGTGTTAAGGAAATAGAAATGTGTCTACCATTCAAAAATTTTATGATTCTAATGATCTACAAGGAAGTTATAATAACTTTAGTGGAGGATGACAATGTTCTTGAATGTTTATAATATGTTGTTGTTAGATCTAATGAGTGTAGTGTATCTGGTTGTTTTTGTGCTTAACAATTACTTAGGATGATCTTGAATTATGTGACTAATGAGTTGGTAGCTTACATTTATCAAGGTGACCAAATTTAATGAATCTAAGTTATGTTTTTATGATCTTAGCTAACATGTTAAGAACTAATGATAAAATATTTATAAGAGATCGGTAAAACATTTTAGGATTGTGATCATGATATCAAGATGTTATTGAGGGATAAAAGGGATGTTTGGAAAGAGTGTAGAGATCTTGATGGTTGATTTTGGTGTTGAGAGATGGATGATTAGGGGTTAGGTTTTTTCCCACCTAGTTCTTGATAAATATGATGAATTTGGGTTTGTTTGGTGCGTCGTGTGTATGCACCAATGTTTTTGAGATCACAAAAGAAAGTGTATGATAGTGAATCATTTTTCAGATCTTCTGACGAATGAATTTCTCATCTGTAGTGTGGCACAAATAATTACAGCAAGAGATTTGAGTATACTAAAAAGGAACTAATCAAGAATTTTAGGAGGGAAATGGCATCAATGAGTCTAACAATGCAAGCTAGGTATATAAAGTTTAACACTTTCTCCCTAATCCATTCAATACAAGAAAAAGAGCGGCTTCGAAGCATAAATCTCAATACAGTCTAGGTTAGATTAGAAAAACCCAAAGGTGATAAGGGATTCTCATGCTAAACCCAATTTATATCAAGGAAGTGCACTAGAAAGGCCTCTTTCATGCAATGTAATTTGATTATAGATATATAATGGAAACAACAAGATTGAACTAATTGATTAAGAAAAATGTGTAAGATGAGTCTAGGAACCAAGTATATGCAATCAACCCATTTAAGATAAAAAGAAATAGATCTATTCTAATAGATGAAACAAATGATAAGATACGTACCTCAAAATATGCAATGGAATATGGATTTTTTCATTGAAATTGTAGATCTAAGACTGTGGCAGGACTTTCAATTGCAGATTTATGATCACAACAGAAAACCTAGAAAATGATTTTTTTCTCAGACCTCCAGGAACAAGATGACCTGGTGCAACATGTTCTATACACTTTTCCACAAAATCACCATGTTCCTGGGACACTGTAGTAAAGTTGACCTAACTTCTTTGGAAATGTCGTAGGAGTAGATTCTAGATTTGTGGTCACCAAATTGATAACATGCGGGTCTGTTACAAAATTGGTGTGTGTGGGTGGCCATAAAGGGGTTTGCCTTAGACAACCCTCCAATTTTGGTGATTTTCACCTCAACAAATATATCTAGGGAAAGATGTTGTGTGTGTATGTAGTGCTCGTGAATCCTAGATTGTAGATCTAGAATGTAAAAGAGCTAGTAAATGCTAAGAATCTACTCTATGAGTGAAACCCTAGCATGTAAGTGTCCTTGTAAATGTAAATGTGTGCAAAATATGAAGAGACAAAGATCATATCTAAACATAGAGCAGAAAGAATACCAAGCCCCCAAGGCTAAAGTACTCTAACCATCTTCATGATCCCCTTGCATCTCCATGATGTCATGTAATGCTTGAATGCTTGAATTGAAGAAATGTAAATGACGGCCTCAATTTGCAATGAAAGAATTAGATTCAACCTTAGCTTCCACCTTTCAATTTCTCTATATTAAATTGGGGTGTCCAAGTGCGCTTTTACCTTGCTTCTATTATCATCCATCATGAGGAAAAAGAGACATTGGATGTCTTTTTATAGTGAATTTCTAATTACCCCCATGGAAGAGGACTACAATGAGTGGGAAATAATGGAACTTTGAAATGGGACAGGGCCCAACACTTTCCAACCACTAGGGAATAGGTCAACCAGGTCGACCTATTCCCAAGGAGGCCAAAGTCTTGGGTTTGTAACCCAGGCTTCCAGAACTATAGAGGATTTGGGTGTAATGTGTATTGAGGACTGATAAATTGAGGCTAGTGGTGAAAATGGGGCCTGGAAAGAGGAGGATGCATAGAAATTAGATCCTACCTTGGCCCATGAGTGAGAGAAAGGGAAATCAAGGAGGAAGTGTTACGTCCTGCCACAATTTCACCTAGGCGAGAGAGAAGGAAAGAGGGAAGTGTGTGCTCCAAGTGCAAATGTGCAATGTAAACACACTAAAGAGGATCTAAAAGGTCATAAATTGAACTATGTCCAATTTAAGGCGGTACATTTAGCCCCCACTTTAGTGGTATACGACACTACGTGCATATGCAAGCTAAAGTAAGAAAATCATATATATAATTGAAAAAGGAAATGGCTTAGTCCAAATGCGCAATTCCTACAAGAAAACATTAGTAATCACATCTTGCAAACCATAGGTTAGTGATAACTAAAATCACCTAGGACTTACTAGAGAAAGATGATGAAGTTTGTGGGTAACTATATGCCTCCCCTCTTTCGGCTTGCTCATTCGGGAAAGGTGAAACAAGGTATCATGTTTACCATAGTGAACTGAATAAGGAATATGATGGCAAGTAGCCTTCAAATCCATTCAAGATTAATCCTAAATATTTTCAAAGGTACTTTGATAGAAACGTAACTGATTCACGATTTGGACACCTGTGAAAAGGCCTGAATCAAAGCTACCAAACTCAAGATATGATTGAAAGAGTGGAGGGAATTAACATCTAACAATGATAAGCTAATTTTTCAAAACAACAGAAAAAAGGTAACCTAATTAATAAAAAATTATAAAGTGAATTTACCTTTGTAAGGAAGGAAAAGGAAAAAGATGTCGAGGAAGGAGGAACTATCACTAATGTGGATGGAGATGGTCTAGAAGGAAGTAGCGGATGGCGCAGAGCTAGAGAAGGTATGTCTTGATGCATGTGCCCATTTCCTTACATTTTTCTTCCATTTCTATAGTTTCTATAGATTTTGGAAGTTGTTTTGCTTGTTGTAGGAAGTTATTTTTTATAGCTAGGTCAAGAAGTCAACCTGTTCTTAGGAAGTTGACCTATTCTTGGGAGGTCGACATGTTCCTCAGGGAGAAATTTGACTTCTTCCCAAGAAGTTGACCTCTTCTTGAGAAGTTGACTTGTTCCCTAGATAGATCAGAATGCAGAATTATATATGTTGAGAGACATTATTTTGATGTTGAGTATTGATTGATATTTTCAATGTTTTTATCATAGGAGCTACTAGTGCTTAGAGTGAACTACATGTCAAACATTATGATATACATTCAAGAGCATATAGGCAAGCTAGACACAGTAGAGACATAGGTTATGAGACAAGAGGCTCTATTGGGTAGCTTGACCACCTTATATTTGATTTCAAAGAGCTATGCTACTAGTATTGATGGAGAGATGGGATGAGAATACATGCTCATTTCATCTACTTGTTGGGGAGATGGCAGTTACACTAGAGCATGTTCATTGGATCTTACATCTGCTAGTACAAGGACCGATGGTTAGACCACGGGTCAACCATTCTCTATAGGAGATCAAGAAATATTTTGAGTAGTGTATGGGACTACCATAGAGAGAGAGAGAGAGAGAGAGACCCGATCAGGTGAGCCTCATGGGTATTCTACTTGGATGGACTCCTTTGTTGAGGAGGCTCATACTTTGTACTATTTCCATAGCAGTGATGTCTGATACGAAGGGGACCATTTTCTACACTCCTCTTTGGTGCAGAGAGCACAGGAAGAATACAAGGAAATACATTATCTCCTTCACAATTCCTCCAACTGGGTTATGGCACATTCCAATCTCACTAACCTTGGGATATGGAGTATATCAACCAAGTAGTGATGCTTAAAAATATTCTCTACTTCACTTCAATACCCTAAGGTCTCACACCAATTCTTCCAAAATGAGGATTTAGGGACACTTTCCCTATTTTGGACAAAATGTAGAAATCTTCACTAGTGACACTTCCTATCCAACTTAATAGTTGGAACACCTTACTTGGGAAATATAAATAGAGAATCAATCAACAAATTGATTCCATAACACCCACAATACACCGAACTCAAACTAACTTATGAATCTTACTAGGTCTCTTCAAATGGCTTTTGGTGTGAAAACTCCCACTATGGGTGAGACTAAAAAAATTAAGGGCAAATTCAAGTACCCATTTGGATTCCTCACAAATCCCCAAAGTCCTAAGGACCAACTCACTCCAGCAGCACTCAACCCTCAAAATAATCACAGACCTAATTGGCTAGATTAGGCTTGAATTGCACTACAAGTGATCAAGGATGGGTACATAGAATCACTGCAGGGTTTTGGAAACCTTTATCTACCTCCAAATGACTCAAATCCATCTTCTAACCAATCTCTCCAATCAAATCAATTGTCTACACACCACTTCATACAACCGACTAGCTAAATACATAGAGATATTTAGCCTAGGACTTGATGCAAAACCCTCCAGACCTCTAGATCTCACCCTGAGCCTTAGGATATTTAATAATACATTCCTAAATTTCATTTCCCAAGTGGCCATGGAATTCCATTGGTTAAATGTCAAGTTAGGGTCCCATTTGTGTGACAGACCTGGTTTGGGCTCCTTCCTAGACTGCCTTTGCAAATCTGCTTATAACTTTTGATACACTGACCCAAATGAAATCAATCCAATTGTGTTAGAAAATAGATTCACAAAAATTTCCAATCATGTCATGAGAATGGTCTGGTTACTCTGTACATGTCCGTACCAGGTAGGGTTTTCTCAAGAAAATTGGTGGTTTTTCATTAAAATTGCATCAAACTTCATACTGCAATGTCTAACCTCCTGGAGAGGCTTGAATATGCTTAAGTATGTTCAAATTAAAGTTCCAACCAATCCATGAGTAGTTGTGACCTTTGGGAACTAAATTTGAACTTCTCGAGCAACTTTTTTACAACTTTTGTAATATTTCTTGCAAACTTGCATTTTTGCAATCCTAATGACTTAGACTAAGAACTTAACCCTTAAACCTGATCAAATATGCTCAAAAATGGTCCAAAATCATTGGAATCACATCTGAAACTCCTAAAACACAAAAATACCTAATCACACTTATCACCTAAAGACTTAAAATCCAAGTGGACTAAGGCATCCCAAGGCTTATAGGTGTGCCTTAGGGATCCTTGACCATACAAGTTGGATCAAAACATAAGAAGGATTATCTCAAGGATCCATCCTATTATTACAAAGAAAAACACAAAAGAAAACATAAGGATCATCTTGGATGTTTCCCTGGGTGCCTTGCACCATACTCCTCAACACAAAAGGAACTCAAGTCTCTTGAGTTGGAATCTCCTCCAGATTGAATCCATCTTTCTTAATAGCTTCAGATTTCAATCAAGTGGTAGCTTCCAGGGTTTGATTTCCCCATTTGACTAAGTACTCATAGTAAGTGCCCCTCATTTTTTTGCTCACCTTTTTGTCAAGAACTCATTCTATATATGGCTTTGCTTTAGGAACCACTGCTTTGAGATGCTCATCTGATTGTTCTCTTGCATCCAAAGCATCAGCACTGGTACTTTTGTAAGAATAGATATCAGAGACATTGAAAATAGGAGATAAAGAAATATCAGTAGGTAAATCAATTTTATAAGCATTATTGCCATATTTTTTAAGGATTTTGAAAGGTCCAAGCGTCTTCATCATTAACTTGGTATACTTGTCTTTTGGCAACCTTTCCTTTTTAAAATGAATCATCACCATATCTTTGACCTTGAATTGAAGATCTCTTCTCTTCTTGGATTCATACTGCTTGTATTTATCATAATTATGTCTTAGTTTGTCCTGAACTTGTTGATGGATATCCTTCATGGCTTCTTCAAAATTTGTAGCTTGTGCACTTCTCTTCTCCATATCCTTTATGTCTCTAAGTTCAAGGATTCCTCTAGGATGTCCTCCATACACAATCTGAAATGGTGTCATACATGTGCTCCTATTTACAGAATCATTGTAGGATAATTCTTCATGAGCCAACACACTATCCTAACTAGTGCCATGTTGTTTTGTCAGACACCTTAATAAATTTCCAAGTGAACTATTGATTACTTTTGTTTGACCATCAAGTTGAGGATGATATAAAGAAGACATACATAAGTTTGTTCCTAGTTTCCTCCAAAGTATTCTCCAAAAGTGACCTAGGAATTTAGGATCCCTATCAAAGATTATGGATAATGGAAAACCATGCAATCTAACAACTTCTTTGAAGAATAACCTACAAATGTGAGAGGCATCATGTGTGGTCCTACAAGGGATGAAGTGAGCCATTTTTAAAACCTATCTACTAGCACATAGATGCTATCACATCCTAATCTAGTTCTAGGCAATCCTAGTACAAAATCCATACTTATAGAATCTCAAGGTTTAGAAGGAATGAGTAATGGAGTTTATAGGTCTGCATTAGAGGTGTGAACCTTAGCCTTTTGACACACCAAGAAAATTTCTACAAATCTTATGACATCAGTCTACAATCTTGGCCACAAATAGTTGTTGGCAATTTGGCTAATGTGGATGCATAGATGTTGTCATTATGGCAACATATGATCTCTATTGAGAGCGCAGAATCTGGAATGCAAGTATGGCAAGTTGAAGGAAGAAATTGTCTAAGTATGGATACAGTGATCCTGATAGAGCACCCGATGAAGATTTAGTTGGCGACGTCCACTGGAGCAATATTTTTGTGTGTGTAGTTAACTGAAGCTTCTATAGAGTATGAGGATACCCCATCTCAATGTGCATAAAGTTTGGAGCAGTACGGACAAAGTTATTCAAAGTTTACCGAAGATAGTTTTTGCAGACAGAACAGTTTTGGAGACAGTTTTGGAGCAAGAGTTAAGGGATTATTTTTGCTTGTCAAAATAATGACTTAACATTATGAAGGGGTGACATCCTAGATGTTTACTCTTGGATAAAGATTTTGAAAGCCGACCATGTAAAGTTATTAGCTTTAATAACTCATATATTAGGCATACTTGAAATGTAATGAAATAGTGAAGTGATATGTAAAAAGGAAGAAAAGATAACTTGTGATAGTTGTTTATTGTGATAGCAGCAAAGGCTATTGATGCGAAGTTGTAAGCAGTACCATATTACAGTCAAAAACATTTTGTATTACCTGTTTGGGTAGTGAGCTCAGCTAGTGATCAAGTTTTGTAATCTAACTCCTAACAGGGTTAAGGCTTCTAACAAGGCCTAAAGTCCTTTAACCAGGACAGATCTACTATATATTGTAAATTGACTCCTAACAGGGTCCAATATCCCTAACAAGATACTTTTGATTAGTGATCTTTGTGGGTACCATCCCCACCGGGGTTTTCCCTTGGCCAGGGTTTCCTCGAGAACATATGATGTGTGATGAGTTCTTTCTATTTACTGCTATGTTTGTTAATCAGCTTGATAATCTTTGTATGCACTAAAGTAATCTGTTATATCCATAAGTGGGCAAAAGAAAAAGTTTGTGAAATACTGATTCACCCCCCCCCCCCCCCCTCTCAGTATTTCCTATTTCTAACAATAGTACCTCCTCACCTGCTCAAGTGTTTTATCCATACAAAAATACCTTTCCATGATGCCACAATGTTTTTCTTTTATAATGTTCTCCCTCATAGATCCCTTGGATATGCATAACTGACT
Source organism: Chamaecyparis obtusa (assembly GCA_027943335.1). Taxonomy (NCBI): domain Eukaryota; kingdom Viridiplantae; phylum Streptophyta; class Pinopsida; order Cupressales; family Cupressaceae; genus Chamaecyparis; species Chamaecyparis obtusa. Next base: position 824,692 of record BSBK01008139.1, read on the forward strand.
GCCCTTAAAAAGTAGGCCTTCCTGCAGCACGAAATATTCAAAATCAGTATGGTATTTCTTTGACTACTCCATACAAACCTGATAAGCCTCCTTGAAATCTGCATCATTCTTATACATGTCTTTCATAGAATGGATCCCAACACTCTCCAATGGGATTTCTTGTACTATGAGGTTCCTTCTTCTTAAAGCATCTTCAACCTTATTTGAGGTGCCTTTCTTTTTCTTGATGATGAATGTATAAGATTGGAAGTACTCCATCCATTTAATGTGTGTGTGATTCAACTTCTCCTGCTTGTTTAGGAAGCTAAGTGCATGGTTGTCAGTGTATACAATAAACTCCTTAGGCAATAAGTAATGCCTCCACTTCCTAGGTGACTGCACCATGGCATACAACTCAAAGTCATAGGTGGAATATTGTTTTTAGCCTCATTTAATTTCTCACTGAATAGGACAATAAGCCTTCCTTCTTGGCTCAAGACTCCCCCAATAGCCCTCTTACTTTCATCACACTCTACTATAAAGACCTTGTGAAAATCAGGCAAAACTAATATAGGTATTTCTGCAACCCTCTTTTTCAAATATTCAAAAGCATCATTGGCCTTATCATTCCAAAAAAAATTGCATTTTCTACCACTCTTGATAGTAGCTGTCATTGGGGCACAAACACCACTGAAATTCCTTATAAACTTCCTATAAAAACTTGACAATCCATGAAAGCTTTTTACCTCTGATGATGTCCCTGGTGTAGGGCAATTGATGATAGCTTCAACTTTGGAGGGATCCATCTTGAGGTTGTTGTGGGAGACCACAAAACCCAAGAACACAAGCTCTATCTGTAGAAATACATATTTTTCCAAATTAACCTTCAATTTCTCTTCATGGAGTCTACTCAAGACTTGATCTAAGTGATCTAGATGCTCATCTTTGCTACAGCTAAAAATCAGTATATCATCAAGGTAAACAACCACAAACTTATTAATGAAAGGTTTCAAAATTTCATTCATAAGTCTCATAAAGGTGCTAGGGGCATTTGAGAGCCCAAATGGAATTTTCAACCACTCATAGAGCCCTTTTGTAGTCTTGAATGCATTTTTCCACTCATCCCCTTCTCTTATTATAATTTGATGATAACTACTTTTAGGTCCACCTTTGAATAGTATTTTGCACCCCCTAGGAAATCCAATAGGTCTTCTATTCTTGGAATGGGAAACCTATATCTAATAGTGATCCTATTGATCACCCTAGATTTTGTGCAAAGCCTCCATGTGCCTTCTTTCTTGGGTGTTAAGACAGCAAGGACTGCACAAGGGCTTATACTCTTCCTGATAAAGTCTTTTCTCAACAACTCCTCAATTTGTCTAGCTATCTCCTCATTCTGTTCTAGTGTCATCTTATATGTTTCCCTATCAGGCAAAGTGCCTCCTGGTATAAGATCAATGTAGTGTCTTACCTCCCTATGAGGTGGTAGTGTCTCTGATGTGTTATCAGGGATCAGACCTTGATACTTGGTCAAGATTTCTCTCACCTATTTAGGACCAATCTCCCTATCTTGCATACTACCCTTGGGTTCCTTCATTTGTGTCTTTTTGGGTCTGAATATCAAGGAAAAACATGGGGTGCTCTCCTCCTTCACTGTCTACATAAACTCCTTCTCTCCTACAAGCATGACAGTACCCCCTACTAGTTTATCCTTTGCATCATCTTGGAGTGGTCTCATGGTGTACATAATAACATCCTTGGTTAAATGATACACATTTGTTTCACCCTCATGACTAGCCTTCATGTCATATTGAGAAGGCCTTCCAAGTAGAGGGTGGCATGCATCCATTTCACATATGTCACATAAAACTTTATCCTCATAGCCCCCTATGTTAAACTCTACCCAAACTTTCTCACTGATCAAGGTATGTCTATCCTTAGTTATCCATGAGGCCCTATAGGGGTATGGGTGTGGTATCCTTTTTAACTTGAGTTTATTTACCATTTCTAATGAAGCAATATTATCTGTGGAACCAGAATCAACAATCACCATACATACCTTTCCATTAACCTTGCATTGAGACTTGAACAAGGACTTTCTTTGTGGTGGCTCCTTGGTTATTGGGGTCTTTAAGAGGGTCCTCTGTATCATCATATGCTTCCCTTCATGAGGGTCTACAGGTATAGAAGTGCAAGTGTGGTAGGAGGTCTCACTTCTACAATATTCTTCTTGGGTTAACTACACCCTTCTTTCTCCTCCTTGCTTGTTAGACCCAAGTTTTTTAGGACATCTAAAGGATTGATGCCAGCCTGGTTGCATGTAAAGAATTTACCATTGAATACACTAGGTCCTCTTCCACCAAATCTCCTCCTCCTGTTAGATCTTCTACCTCTGAATGCACCTCTGCTACTTGATTATGCATATGATTCTTGATTGCTAGACTCACCTTGGGCTCTAGGGAATGATCATCTCCCATTGAATCTACCTTTACCTCAGAAATTATTTCCTCTACCCCTTCTATTATGTTCTCCCTTCCTCTTTTTCTTCCCCTCAACCCTTAGTGCCATTTGATAGCACTTGTGGATTATCTCAGGATTGAACAAGCTAAGTTCATCCTGAATACTAAAATTGAGCCCATTCAAATACCTAGCCAATTTTTTCTTCTCACTCTCTGGTATCTTTTCTTTGAGAGTCATCTTATGAAATTCCTTTGTATAAGCACCAACATCCATATCCCTTTGCCTTATGTTTTGGAGTTTCTTGTGTAGAACCACCTCATAATCTTCAGGGATAAATTGCCTCTTGATTTCAGTCACCATCCTTTTCCAAGTGGTGATAGGGCTCTTGCCCTCTTCTACCCTCTCACTTTGTAATAATTTCCACCAACTGAGGATTGGGCCCTTCATCTTTGACTTAGCCAATCTCACTCTCTGGCTTTTAGTCACCTCCTCACACTCAAAATAATTTTACAATGCCTCAATCCAGTCCATACACTCATCTGGATTCATATTTCCAAGAAACATGGGGATGTCACACTTATCTTTCCTTCCAACCCTTTCTAGGGCCTCGAGGAGGGGTCTTTGATCAGCAAGGACCTACCTCTCCTCTTTCATGTATGGGAGCCTCTTCCTCATCTGACTCCTCGGCAACACTCTTCCATTGGTTGCTCTTTAACTTATCCAATTTTCCTTCAAGCCTCCTGCTCCTAGAAGCTTTCTCTCTCACAATATTTTCCAATTCAACATTGGTCATTACTGAGGGGATTTCTTCATCACCCTGATCCTCCATGGTTCAAGTTTCTTCCCAAAGAACAATCCTAGTGCTTTGATACCACCTGATGCAGAGAGTATAGCAAGAAGACAAGGAAATACATTATCTTCTTCACAACTCCTCCAACTGGGTTATGGCACAATCCAATCTCACTAACCTTTGGATATAGGGTATATCAACCAAGTAGTGATTCCTAGGAACCTTCCCTACTTCACTTCAATACCCTAAGGTCTCACACCAATTCTTCCAAAATGAGGACTTAGGGACACTTTCCCTATTTTGGACAAAATGTAGAAATATTCACCAGTGACACTTCCTATCCAACTTAAAGGTCGGAACACCTTATTTGGGAATATGAACAAAGAATCAATCAACAAATTGATTCCACAACACCCACAATACACCAAACTCAAACTAACCTATGAATCCTATTAGGTCTCTTCAAATGGATTTTGGTGTGCAAACTCCCACTATGGATGAGACTAAAAAAACTAAGAGCAGATTCAAGTACCATTTTGGATTCCTCTAAGATCCACAAAGTCTCAAGGACCAACTCCACTCCAACAGCACTCATCCCTCACAATGCTCACATGCCTAATTGTCCAAATTAGGCTTAAATTGCACTACAAGTGATCAAGGATGGGTACATAGAATTAGTGCAGGGTTTTGGAAACCTTTATCTACCTCCAAATGACTCAAATCCACCTTCTAACCGGTCTCTCCAATCAAATAAATTGTTTGCACACCACTTCATACAACCGACTAGCTAAATACATAGAGATATTTAGTCTAGGGCTTGATGCAAAACCCTCCAGACCTCCAGATCTTGTGCTGAGCCTTAGGAATCTTTAATAATACATTCCTACCTTTCATTTCCCAAGTGGCCATGGAATTACACTAGTGAAGTGTCATGTTAGGGTCCCATTTGTGTGGCAGGCATGGTTTGGGCTCCTTCCAGGAATGCCTTTGCAAATCTACTTATAACTTTTTATACACTGACCCAAATGAAATAAATCCAACTATGTTAGAAAGTAGATTCAAAAAACTTTCCAATCATGTCATGAGACTGGTTTGGTTACTCCGTACACATCCGTACTAGGCAATGTTTGCTCAGGAAAACTAGTGGTTTTTCATTAAAATTGCATCAAACTTCATACTACAATGTCTAACCTCTTGGAAAGGCTTGAATATGCTTAAGTATGTTCAAATTAAAGTTCCAACCAATCCATGAGCATTTGTGACCGTTGGCATCTAAATTTGAACTTCTCGAGCAACTTTTTACAACTTTTGCAGCATTTATTACAAACTTGAATTTTTGCAATCCTAATGACTTAGACTAAGAACTTGACCCTTAAACCTGATCAAATATGCTCAAAATGATCCAAAATCATTTGAATCATATCTAAAACTCCTAAAACACACAAAATACCTAATCACACTTATCACCTAAAGACTTAAAATCCAAGTGGACTAAGGCATCCCAAGGCTTATAGGTGTGCCTTAGGGATCCTTGACCATACAAGTTGGATCAAAACATAAGAAGGATGATCTCAAGGATCCATCCTATTATTACAAAGAAAAACACAAAAGAAAACATAAGGATCATCTTGGATTTTTTCTTAGGTGCTCTGCACTACTCTTACACATGTTGTTTGTCACATGGAGAGAGAGAGTCCACAAAATATGTGTGGGGTCAGAGCATGCTTGTGCACCTTTACTATGAGCTTGGAAAGTTTTTCAGATATCATAGGCATATTCTAATGATGTACACCCTTATAGGTGTGGGCCTTTGAGCACTTTACATGTTCGAGGCCTACAGGATGTCCTATGAACATACTAGTTGAGTCGTAGAGAGTATATGCATATACATTGGGCCATTCCTAGAAATTTGGTGATGTTCTATTCTGGAGGGTCAGACTAGACTAACTACAAGGTACACAGGTTGTGTGGAGGCCTTACCGTCACATGGTAGCATGGTTGGACTCGGCTGTGCAGCTGAGATGGATGCAAAAATGGAGGCTACTAGAGGGCAGAAACAACTATATAGTGGTTCCCTACTATTATGAGAGATTGATGCAGCAGTTTAGTCTTCAACGGGGACCTCCATCACAGGTACCTCGATATACACATGGGAAGAGATACATAAGGAGGCCTGGGACCATACCTTAGTTGAATATTGATGATATAGAGCTGACATATATTGAGAGTCCAGACGATGTTGAGGTCCCCTATAGTTGAGGATGCAGGAGTGTTGAGGGACTACTTGCGATAAAATAGTGAGCAGAGCACGAGACTTGTGTTCTCAAATGACTATCCTAATGCAGATCTAGGTCCATATTTTAAGGCTCGACATGAAGATGAGGATGAGGAGTAGGAGGAGGAGCCACCACCAGGTGGAGAGGAAATGGAGACAGAGGGTGAGGAGAACATGCCAGCAGTGGGTCGTGTAGCGGATGAGGAACCACTATCTCCCATACCATACAAGCCCCTATGATCTCAATCAACACATACTCAAGCGAAGATGCCCCACCCTGGATGAGGTAGGCAGAGCGAGGGGAATCTAGTCGACCGCCACCCACAGCACCCCACCGAAACATAGATCTCAGCTTCCATGAGTGAGATCCAAGTATGAACAGATTTAGAATAAGTACAACATTTATGAATATTTGATAAATGATAAACTAAAAATGTGATATGTAACTAGCACAAAGGAGTGGAGATCCTTAATGAGAGATGTCCTGATGGGCACGGTCATGTCATCGAGGATTCCTTCCACCTTGCGAGTTCTCTATGAGGGGGCATGAGATCCTAGGAGGCATAGGGATATCTTCACACCTGTAGTAGTGGAGCTACAGTTGCTGGTAGAGAAGGTGGACTAGTTAGAGTGAGAGTTATGAGAGCAACAACATAGATATCATAGTTGGTCAGAGAGGAGCTCATCCAGGAACCGTACCTTTACCTTGACCATACATAGAGCAGCACAATCATCCCAACCTAGATCTTAGAGATCTAACTCTCATCGTCCTATGGATGATGTTTGATGTACTATTTTGATATCGGGCACATTTTGTTCAATGCCTTCTTTGTATACCAAAACAACTTGATACATATATATATATATACATATATATATATATATATATACATATATATGTATATATATATATATATGTATATATATATATATGTATATATATGTATATATATACATATATGTATATATATACATATATATATATATACATGTATATATATATACATGTATATATATATATACATGTATATGTATATATATATTTGTGTATATATATATATATGTGTGTATATATATATATATATGTGTGTGTATATATATATATGTATATATATATATATATGTATATATATGTATATATATATATATATATATATGTATATATATGTATATATATATATATGTAGATATATATATATGTAGATATCATATATATCTACATATATATATATATACATACATATATATATATATATATACATATATATATATATATGTATATATATCTATATGTATATATATATATGTATATATATATATATATATGTATATATATATATATATGTATGTATATATATATATATGTATGTATATATATATATATATATGTATATATATATATATATATGTATGTATGTGTATATATATATATATATATATATATATATATATATATATATGATGGACTTACATGTTTACTATCTCTTTTTATTATTTTTGTGATTAATATATAATTAACAACATAAGAAATTAAAAGGAAGAAACATGAATTGATGACAAAAGATATGCACTTACATTTTAAAGTATAAACTTTTAATATTATACATAACATTTGAGAAAATATAAAGAATACTCAAGAGAAAAAAGTAAGCACATAAATTAAGGATGAATTATCAATCATAATAATGATGCAAATGCATAATATTAATAGGTTCCTTAATAGGCACACGATTCATATCAGCAATGCTATGTGCACTAGAGCCATATGCACTTATGTGACAATGTAAGGGCCTAGCCAATTAGGACTAAAATTTCCTTTTTCACCAGGTGGGGCATTCAAATTTCTCTAATTTTCATAGAGAACTGGGTCACCAACTAAGGAGTGTTCAATCACTTTGCCATTGTATCTTGTGTTGATAGATTTGTGATAGGCCATGATATGTTCTAAATCATTAATACGTTGCTCATCTAACATCTCAAGCTCTTGTAATTGTTTCTCTCTAAAAGTGTTCAATCACTTTGCCATTGTATCTTGTGTTGATAGATTTGTGATAGGCCATGATATGTTCTAAATCATTAATACGTTGCTCATCTAACATCTCAAGCTCTTGTAATTTTTTCTCTCTAAAAGTATCTCTATCAATTATTCCCTTGAACGAAACTCTTAAAGATAAAATCTCTAGCTCTAAAGGCATAACTGTGTCAATTCCATAGACTAGATTATAATGTGATGTTCCAGTCGCAATACAGACACTTATTCTATAAGCCTGTAAAGCATAGGTTAATTGTGTATGCCAATCCTTAGCATACTTATCAACATTCTTCTAAAGGATTTGTTCAATGACCTTATTAGAAGCTTCATCTTGAACAAAATAAGGAGTAGAGAAATGTTGATGGATGCGGTATTTCTCTAGGAAAGCTTTTACTTCTTTTCTCGTAAACTGAGTTCCATTATCAGAGATGATTTCCATGGGAATACCAAATCAAGCAATGATATTTTGAAGAATATAATCACAAATAACTTCTACAGTAGTTGAACAAAGAAGGATAGCTTCAACCCACTTAGTAAAATAGTCGGTGGTTGTAAGAATATTTGTGTCCTTGAGAAAAAGGAGGAGAGATATTTCCAATGTGATTTAGGCCCTAAACACTAAAGGGTCAAGGAGGCACTTGTGAACGTAATGCGTAAGCAAGAGCATGAGTCATCTTTTTATGATGCTGACACTGAGGACACTTTTTGAAAAAAGAAAATAAGTCATGTTTCATAGTTTTCCAATAGTACCACACGCCATGCAAAGGAGTTTGTTAACTAATGACTTTCCACTGAAATTTCCTCCATAGGATCCAGCATGAGCTTCTTGTAAAGCCACATGGATTTCACTTTTACCAAGGCATCTAAGCAAAAGACCATCGTAGGAACACTTATACACAACATCTGTAAGAATGATATAACGAGTTGTGAGCTTTCGGATTCTATTTCTATAATTCCTAGTTGTTGACCCCGTGCAATGAACCATCTTTTAAGTAATGATAGATATGTGAATACCAGTCATCAAGATGCATATTGAGATAAATTGTATCTAATGGAGGATCCTCAGAGATAGCGGGATTGGACAGAGTTTTGATAGTAAATTGGAAATTCTCTACTCCTTCATCTAGAGAGATTAAATATTTCGCACTAGTCATAGAATTTGTGTGCCTATTATCTTTCTGAGGTAATGTCTAAGTGGAGGAAGAAAAATTTCCAAGCAAGCCTATAGCAAGATCACGATACTTGTTTAGTTTATCATTCTTCACTTGACATGTATCATTAATTTGTTGAATAATTAATTATGAATCACCCAAAATGTTAACATGTTTAATTTGTAGAGACAAAGATGCCCTTAATCCTTCAATTAAGGCTTCATACTCAGCTATGTTATTAGTACAAGAAAAATTGAGCTTATAGGATAAAGGGATAGGTTTCTTAGATGAAGGTATTAGTATAACACCTACGCCAGAGCAATTTGACATCTAGATCCATCAAAGTATAATTACCAAGTATCGTCTACTTCAATAGGTAAGACAAACTCATCGGGGAATTCTATCGGTTCTAATGTAGAAAGGGGTGAAGGAGCCACAGCTAGGTGGTCAGTTAAGTCTTGCCCTTTAATAAATTTGTGAGAGAGAAAATTTAAATAAATTCTATTAGGAGCATGACCCATTCAGCAAGACGTCCTAATAAGTCAATTTTTGAAAAGAAATGTTTCAAAGGATCAAATTTCACATAAACTTTAACCTCTGCATTAAGGAGATAATATCTAAGCTTTTGACAAGAAAAAACTAAAGCAAGACATTATTTTTCAATTGTGGTGTAATGTATCTCATAATCACTCAAGGTACGACTTATATAATACACAAGATGTTTCTTACCGTCTTTATCATTTTGAACCAAGATGGCACTCAATGCTTTCAAAGAAGCGGAGGTGTAAAGAAAGAACGTCTTATTTGGTTGAGTCAGTTGTTAAATAGGAGGATTAGCGAGATAAGTCTTGAATCATTCTAACAAACACTTACAGTCCTCATTCCAAGAGAAGGTGGTATCCTTCTTTAGCAAGGAAGTAAAAGGGATAGTATGATTCGCTAAAGGAGAAAAAAATCTATGAATAGACTGTATATTCCCTTGTAAGCTACAAAGTTGCAAAATGTTTCGAGGAGGCCGTGTTACTGATAGCGTCAATCTTCTCAGTATCGAATTTGATGCCTCTACTAGAGATAATGAATCTGAGGAGCTTTCCACTATCAACCCTAAAGGCACACTTTCGTGGATTCAAATGCATTTTTTATTTACATGTTCTTTCAAATATTTGTCTAAGTGTAGGAACATGTTCATATCTTGGCATAGATTTAGCTAGAATATCATCCACGTAATCTTCAAGGATCTTATGAATGTAATCATGAAAGATCAATTTCATAGTGCGTTGATAAGTAGCACCCACATTCCTTAACCAAAAGGCATGACAACCCAACAAAATGTTCCCCAAGGAGTAATGAAGGAAATCTTATATAGCTCATAAGGAGAAATAAAAATCTGACTGTATCTTGAAAATCCATCCATGAAAGATAATAATGCATGGCCCACTATAGAATCCACAATCATATCAATGTTAGGAAGGGGGAAATCATCTTTCAAAGAAGCCTTATTTAAATCCTAAAAATCAATGCACATCGTTATCTTATTTTCACCCTTTGAGACAACCATGATATTCAAAATCCAAGGGCAATAATCTACAGGACGTATGAAACCGGCATCCAAGATTTTCTCTATTTCATGCTTAACAAGAAGAGCAATACTAGGATTCATTTTGTGAATATTTTTCTTCACTGGCTTAGCGTTAGGTGAAAGAACAATATTATGGGTGACAATCTTAGGATCAATGTCAGGCATGTCTAAATACACCCAAGCAAAAATATTCAAGAATTAGAAGAGAAGATCAATAAGTTGTTTATGTTCACTCTTATCTAGATATTTTCCAATCTTGATAACCTTCTCGGGATCGTTAGAATCAATTTTCACATACATTGTATCAGTGATTCAAAGATTTATTTTCTTAGTATCTTTGATAGGTGGGAGAGGATTAAGATATTGTTCAGATTCACTCTCTTCCCCAAAATATATATTAGTGTTTAAGCAGTATGGTTTTCTTTTATTATGTTGAAAAGAAGGTAACTTCGTATACACTCCTAAGAATTATGTGATAGCATCATCTGAGGAAAAGATGTCCAAATATGAATTCTGATCAAATGTGAGAAGATGTGGGTTGGTTAATTTCAGAAGACCACTACAAATGTGATTAACATTCGAAAAGAAAGAAGGCCGGTTATAAGGATTAAATCCTAATCCATAGGTGTGTTCACAACCATCATTTGTTAGGGGAACATGTATTCCTTGTTCAAACTTTCCATAGCCTCAACCATTAAAAACCATGTTTAGCAAGAAAATAATAACCAAGACCATAATGAAAAGTCATATCTAAAAGAGTTAAGGGAGCCACGTAGGTCACTATGTCATTAAAACAATCAGGTTTAATAGTTTCAATGGTCTCGTTAGTTGATGCGGCAACAAATTTATTGCTCAACTCTCCCGAAAGAGGAGCAGAAATAACTTTTTTCAGTTTTAGGTTTTTCTTGAGGTTTCATGAAAGAAAGATCGAAAACCTGATACTCTACAATGAAGGTAGGAGAAAAATCTAAAGTGCCCCAATCATCCTTAGACAAAGTAGAAAATGAGGGTCCTTCATTCGATTGAGTTTCATCTTCAACTTTAGTTTCTTGCTTTTCCTCACTAGGTTCTGAGTCTGTAGTTGATTCGGTGTTTAAACAATTGTTAGGTTTATCATCTGCATGAAGAGTATACATCATTGTTGAAAATGATTTTAACTTTTTGACGAAGCGTGGACAAAATAGCATGCATTGTGTGCAAACACGGTCTTTCCAGAAGAAGGTTGTGATTGAGGGGTCCAGGCATCACATGAATCGGGGTATCTAGGATGACAGGACCAACTTTGATAGGTAAAGTTATGATTTCCAAAGTCTTCTTATCAATGTTATCAAAGCCACGAATAGGAATCTTATCAGGTTTAACAGTGGAGATATCAACCTTAATAGCCTTCAACATGTCTAAAATACACAAAATCAAACCCAATTCATTATCAATCAAAGTTCTATGAATGAGATTATCATTAATGAGAACAACAACCATAAGAGCATCATATTAGTTTTGTACATCCTTCAGCGGCAAATTTTCTTGAGTGAAAACAATTTGAGGAGTGGATACGGCATGCATACACTCCAAAAAGGAATTGATATTATCTTGATTAGGTGGCAGGACAAGAAGAGTAGACAACGCATTTTCTAAACCCTCGTGATAAGTGGGAAAAGTTTGAAGAAGTTCCCATAGGGAGATCTTAGCAGGAGTAGCACGTAATTTCTCAACAAGACCATACTCCCTAAGGAACTAGGAAAACAAGGTGCTTGGGGAAGCACCGGTTGAGGAGGTGAAAGAGAAGTAGGAACAACCAGAATATTGGGTTGGGGATTATTCCATGTCTGATATGCATGCACAACAAAAGTACAATCAGGATTTCCTTTAAGAACTATAAGAGGCTCATTCTTTTGAGGACAACCCTTAAGAGTAATGAGTGGTTTTTGAGGAGGACATCCTTTGAGAGTTATAAATGGCTTAGAAAATGGAACTAGTTTAATGAGGCTAAATATTGCAAATAACTCACACAAAGGAAACCATGACCAAAACCTATCATAAAGGTTAGGTTGGAGAGATGTAGAGGAAGATGATGGAGAAATGGATTCAATCAAGATCTCATTCATTACATCTGACACTTCACTACTAGACACCTCATGAGGTTCACTAACAAATGTATCATCAAAGTACTCATAAAAGAAATCATACATCTTGAAAATAAAACAAGCTACTCAAAATGAAATGAAATGCAAATCCTAACAAAGCAAGATTTTTTTTGTATTTTATGTTTATAAATGAAATGCATGTAAAAGAAAGATCTAACTACCAAGATCAAACAAGGAGGGTTCACATCGGGTTCACCAAAATGTTCAGGGGGAAATGGCATCAATGAGTCTAACAATGCAAGCTAGGTATATCAAGTTTTAACACTTTCTCAACTAAGCCATTCAATACAAGAGAAAGAGGGGCTTCCAAGCATAACTCTCAATACAACATATGTTAGATTAGCAAAACCTAGAGCTGATAAGGGATGTCCATGCTAAACTCAAGTTATATCAAGGAAGTACACTAGCAAGGCCTCTTTCATGCAATGTAATTCGATTATAGATATATAATGAAAATGACAAGATTGAACTAATTGATTAAGTAAAAAGTGTAAGATGAGTCTAGGAACCAAGTATATGCAATCATCCCAATTAAGATAAAAAAAAATAGATCTATTCTAAAAGATGAAACAAATGATAAGGTACTTACCTTGAAATATGCAATGGAATATGGCTCTTTGTTCTAAAAATTATAGATCAAAGACTATGGCAGGACTTCTAACAGTGGATTTAAGATCACAACAAAAAACTTAGAAAATGTTTTTTTCTCAAACCTCCAGGAAGGGGTCGACTTGGTGCAACATGTTCCAAACACTTTTCCATGAAGTCATCGTGTTCCCAGACCATTGTAGAAAAGTCTACCTAACTTCTTCAAAAAAGTATCAGGGATTAGATTCCATATTTGTGGTCACCAAATTGATAACCTACAAGTCTATTACAAAATTGGTGTGTGTAAGTGGCCATAAAGGGGTTTGCCTTAGTCAACCCCCCCCCCCCCCCCCCCCCCATTTTGGTGATTTTCACCTCCACAAATAGCCATTAGGAAATATGTGTGTGTATGTAGTGCTCGTGAATCCTAGATTGTAGATCTAGAATGTAAAAGAGCTAGAAAATGCTAAGAATCTACTCTATGAATGAAACCCTAGCATGTAAGTGTGCTTGTAAATATAAATGTGTGCAAGATATGAAGACAAAGATCGGATTTGAATATAGCACAGAAAGCATACAAAGCCCTCAAGGGTAAAGTAATCTAACCATCTTTATGATCCCCTTGCATCTCCATGATGTCATGTAATGCTTGAATTCTTGAATTGAAGAAATGTAAATGAAGGCCTCACTTTGTAATGAAATAATTAGATTCATCCCTTAGCTTCCACCTTGCAATTTCTCTATGTCAGATTGGGGTGTCCACATGTGCTTGTACCTTGCTTTTATAATCATCCATCATGAGGCAAATGAGACATTGGATGTCTTTTTATAGTGAATTTCTAAATTTCCCCCCACAGGAGCTGACTACAATGAGTGGGACATAATGGAACTTTGAAATAGGATTGGGCCCAACACTTTCCAACCACCAGGGAATAGGTCAACTTGGTTGACCTATTCTGGAATAGGTCAACTTGGTTGACCTATTCTGGAATAGGTCAACCAGGTCAACCTATTCCCCAAGAGGCCAAAGTCTTGGGTTTGTAACCCAGGCTTCCATAATTGCAAAGGATCTGGGTGTAATGTGTATCAAGGACTAATAAATCGAGGCTAGATTGGGGAAAATGGGGCCTAGAAAGAGGAGGATGCATAGAAATTAGATCCTACATCGACCTATGAGTGAGAGAAAGATAAATCAAGGAGGAAGTGTTAGGTCCTACCTCAATTTCACCTAGGAGAGAGAGAAAGAAAGAGGAAAGTGTGTGCTCCAAGTGCATATGTGCAATGCAAACACACTAAAGAGGACCTAAATTTTCATAAATTGAAGTGTGTCCAATTTAAGACAGTACACAAGGCATAGTGGGATGCTACTATATAGTTCATGAATTAACATATTGGTGTCTGAAGAAGTGTGTGTAAGTCAATGAGACTTATGAATTGTAATTGTAAGTCAATGAGACTTATGAATTGTAATTTTAAGTCAGTGTGACTTCCATAGGGTGCTTTCCCAAGGTGATTTGAGTAGTGAAATCTACACAATGTTCCTAAATGCATGTGCATTCCCCATATTATAATAAGATATACTTCTATCAAGGTATTAGACTTATTTTGGGTATCAACCCTACCATGGATTTTGCCCTAGTTTAGGTTTCCGTGATTAAAAAAAAAAAATTGTGTTATGTGGTGTTAATATTTTTATTTCAATTTGCATGCTCTACATTTAACAAATCAGTAGTAACAATTTATCTGATCAAGGGTTTTTTGCTTTAAGTGTTTAACAGTTTTTAAGATTGAGTATTTTGGTAGCAATTTATTCACCCCCCCCCCCCCTTCTCAGTTTCTTGTTGCCTATTTCCTATAATTGGTATCATAACAATTCAGAGGCAAGATATTCGCATATCAAGGTGATATACATTCAATACTTCATAGATCTGATTCAGACAAAGTTAAGTTGTCAATTTTAGATACATTTTGTTATTTTCTTATCATTGTAACAGAGTTAGTAGAATCTCTTAACATAGTAGACCTAACAGTCTTATTGTAAATCTCCTAACTGAGTACACACTCAAGTAGTGTTGTTAAAATCCTTTAACCGGGTAGATCTAGTTGATCTTAACTTTACTCCTGACAGGGTAAGATCATCAGAAGTGATCACAACTTGTAGCCTTAACCGACAAACTTTATTATCTGCAGTAGTGAAGAATTTGTGGGTGTCATCCCCACCGCAGTTTTTACCTTCTAACAAGGGTTTCTACATAACCAAAATACTTGTGTTATGTGATTGAATTATTGTTTTTTTCATGTAATTTACATTTACAAATTAATTGAATGAATGATGCATACAATGGATTCATTTGGATAGATGAGTTTACTACTGTTTGTTGATCAAGTTTGAAGTGAAAAGTTTAAGAGGGCACTGATTCACCCCTCCCCTCTCAGTACGATATCTCTCCATTCCAACAATTGGTATCAGAGCACATATCTCTTATTGGAATGGTTTAACCACTGAAGAGTAAAGATCTAATCATGGAGAGATACAAGTTGGATAAAACAATAGAGAATCAAAAGATTTAGATGCAGATGTTTATTGAGCAATTCAAACAAGCCAAGGATGAATTGAAAAAGTTACTAGTATAGAGAAAGAGCATGGCTATCAGGGAATGTGAGACTAACTACCATGAAGAAGAGATTGATGACCCATTTGAGAATTTAGGATCCAGCTCAGGAAGTATTTCTGACAGTTCTGAAAGTGCTATATCTTATTTATGTGAGAAGAATCTCCATTTGACTGAACAAGTAAAAGCCTTGCAGATCGGTCAAGAGACACAAATGGTGAGAATGATTGATGTAATGAACAATGCTAGACAAGCTGAACAAGAGAGGAATTTGGTTGTTGAAGACAGAAAATAGATGACTGAACAACTTCAAGCAAAAGAGACTGAAATACAGAGACTTAGCGAACATCACTTTGAAATATCCCATCAAATGATTATTGTAAGTCAAGAGATCAACTGAGTAAATGGTGAGTGGACAATAAAACTTGAAGATATTGGAGTACTCAAGGAAGAGAATGAGAAACTGAGAAATAAAGTAAAAATGCAACAACAACACAATGAGATGATGAAAAAGGCTGAAGACAGTTCAAAGAAAATTGATGATTTTCTTATTAGTCAAAGAGGACTTGGAAGCACCACTAGATTGGGCTATACCGAGCAAGGAGAGCCATCCAAGCAAGCTGAAGAGGTGAATAAAAATCAGAATCAGAGACCTAAGACACTGACATTGTATCACTATGGAAAACCAGGACATACTTCAAATGTTTGCAGGAGTAAAGCACAAGGTAAACCTAAAGTCACTCCTAAGTTTAATGGTTACTATTATAATTGTAATAAGTTTGGACATCAAGCATATGAGTATAGATCTAAGTTGAATAGGAATCCTAACAAACCTCACATGGAGAAACTATGTTATACTTGCAACAAGCATGGACACCTCACAAGAGTGCAAAACAAAGATGAAGCAAGTCTGGACACCAAAAGGATATAACAAATCCTATCAACCGACAAGACAAGGTAATGCTTACACTTGGGATTACAACACATGGGTTAACTGCACAATATGTGGAAGCTATGGACATATTGCAGCTAATTGTATGAGGAAGAGATGGGCCGAAAATCACGAAGTTGGACAGGTACTGGTATGGCATGTTCATATTGTCACAAAGTCGGTCACCTAAGTAAGGATTGCAGAGACCGATAAAATCTTTGAGAATGGCAACACAATTGTAGATATCATGAGGATTAGAAACACTATGTGGAGAAAGGCATCAAATGAGAATGTTGAGTCAAGCAATGCAGTTAGTGAGACCTTGTCCATTGGATTGGGTGACATCGGCACCTCCACCTAAGGTGAAAAAGGTATGTATGGAACTGATATTCCAAATTGATCTTATCTTACATATAATTCCTTATATTGATGTACACATACCAAATCTGCATGAATTAAGATGCATTATGGTTTATAAGTTTTGAGCTTACAAAGTCATACAGTCGATATATGCAAGACCGAGTAAAGAGTTACCCGTCAGTGACTATCATGTAAGGTTAATCGAGTATCAGTATTAAATGAGTGAAAATGTTATGTGTTAACCGAGTTGTTGATATTCTATCACCGAGTTGACAGTTGTCGTCGAGCATTTATTGCAAACATTTTGAGCAGGAATTTGAAAAAGGTTATAAATAGATTGAGAACTTAGTTTATTTTTCACCAAGCGATTTCGAAGAGCAAGAATTTCCAGAGAGTGATTTCAAGAGAAAAGAGTTTCAAAAGCATTCAAAGACGTTTCAAATTCAACTGAGCAAGTTCTTCATTGCTTTTGAGTAAGTATAGTTACTACCGAGAAAATTTAAAGTATTTACCACACCCTAAGTTAAGATAAAATGGCATCTGCGTCAAAGGCAAGCAAATCCAAACTGATAGAGGAAGAAGTGAACCGGATTGTGTCAGCTACATGTGATGAACCCCAATACAAACTTCATCCTGAAGTTGCATCAAAAATTGATCCAATGGGAGCTTTTTCAAGCATACCACCTAGGGTTTTGTTAGTTGAAGATGTAAGATCATACATTCACTGCAAGATCAGTGAAATAGGTGATTTGAGATGTATGCAACGTATCAGAGGCTTTACAAAGATGATGGAAAAACTTAAACCTGAATTTAAACAAGTCGAAAGAATAGGTTTAATAAATGCCCTAAGTTTTTCGAAGACTTTCAAAAATGAATGGATTAGGGTTGTGCTAAGTCGGTTTCATGATGGTAAGTTTTGGTTGGATGAGCTGGTTCAAGTTACCAAGAACATGATATACACAGTCACCGGGCATCCAACAACCGACAAGTGCATGGCATTTCGCAATGCGTCTAGGGCTGATATTGAAAAGAACATCGGAGCCGAGTGGGATGGTCGAGCACTAAATATTGGTTCAATAAAAGACCCAGAGGTTAAATTTGCAGCTCATGTCATCAGATACAAGATATATCAATCAAGAAGACTGAACAGTGTGCCATGCGGAGCAGTTGACATTGCATTCAAAATGGTCAACAAGAGTTTCTAGTTGGACCTAGCCGAGCTTCTTTTGAAGAAAATTGAAGAGAACATGAAGACTATCTGTCAGTGAAGTCTAACACTTGTAAGTTTGGTTCCTTACTAGTTTGCATATTCTTCATGTGCAACGATTTTTCCCTTTTGTCGATAATATAGAGTGGTCAACCGACAAGCCAATCATAGTGCAAATATCAGATTTGATAGCTGATTTAGGAAACAATCTTAACAATGTTTTTGATAATTACTTTGAACAATTAAGAGTAGAATGAATTCTCGGAGTAGAATTCCCAGTCAATTAGTGGAAGAATATGAGCAGGATATTTCTTTTCTTGTGGACACCAACCACACACTAATAAAGGTTGTGGAGCCTAGGACCAAATGGCTAGCCCCTATGGGTTATGAAATGGATATTGATTTTTCTCCAAAATCAATCAAGGATCTATTAGCTACACCAAAGGACACTAATGTTGAAAGGTTTGGAACATACAAGGAGTCTGAGACAAGAATAAAAATAGGCTTGGTAATCGGTAAGATAACTAAGAAATCAAGAAAAATGATGAAGACTCTTGTTGAGAAGTTTGGAGATGATACTGGATCATCTGACAGTTCATCGGTTGAAGCTGCAACCAAAGGTCAATTAATGATAACTGACAAACCACATGATAGTGAATAATTGGGTCAGATAAAGGAACAAACTCTACAACCGGTTTCCCCTTCACCAACCACTAACTTCAAAGAAGATGCAGTTAGAAGTGAAAACAAGGGCACGCACAAGGTCCACAACTGCAGCTTCACCGACACCGAAGAAAGGAGTTGTGAAGTTTACAAAAGCAAAGGCAGCAGAACCGACAAAGAAATACACAAAAGAGGTACAAAATCTACTGCTGAAGCCCCAAGAAAAATAAGTAAATTGATTAGAGGTAAGGAAGATTTAGAGGATGAAGAAGATGATAATAATCAGTTTAAAGTTGTTAGCAATAAAAATAGATCAATTGATGAAGTGGTTGAAGATATAATTGAGAATGGTGAACTCAATGATCCAGAAATCAATCGGTTTGAGCACATGTCAACCGAGGATCAGAATAAGATAGAAGAGGCAATCATCCAAATGATGATTCGATTCAAAAGAGTTCCAATTGAATTTGCTAAACATCTACCTAAGGGATTAGAGGAAAGAATAACACAAAAATGGTCCTATGCCTTAGAGACCGAGAAGAAAATGAGGGAACAATCCCTAGTTTTGGAAATTCCAAACTTGTCTATTCCTGAAATTGAGGAATACATGACTTCATACTCGAAGCTATTTAGAGTGAAGAATCGGGCAATGCAGATACTTGATGAAAATCTGGCAGACATAGATGAGACTAGTCAACTCATCTGGACCTCAATAGTTGAAGCCCGAGAGAAAGCAGAAAAGATGGCACCAGCCAAGACTACTCAGAAGAAGCTGAAGTCAAAAGGAAAAGGAATTCATATTGATGATGCAGACCTGGCATTGAAACAAGAAAAGACAGATACATCAGTTACTGAGGTACCGGATACTACAAATACCACCGAGGAACTATGTTTATCACAAGATGCACCGGATCAAGCTGAGATCCAAATTATAGATAACAAAGTACTAGATGTACTCATTGAGGACATCACAAATGGTGATCCTGATGACCGAGATGATGATGAAGATGTGAACATTGTTGGAGCTCAAACACAAGAAGGTACATTTACCAAGCCAGCAATCACATCACTACCGAGTGAACTTCCTATCTTGATGGAAGCAGTTGAAATTGTAACTAAGGAGCAACTCAAAGACTCAAACCCCGAGCAACCTATGGATACATCAGGGGAACAAGGAGCTAGTACAACAGCAAAAACAAATAAGCCTGAGGCAAAAGAGGCAGATACACAGGGCCAAGATGACCCTAAGGAAAACAAGGCAACCCCACCTGACACAACATCAAAAGCTCCATCTCAGTCAACCAACACACAGGTTACCGAGGAGCGGAAAAAGAATGATAATGTGTCAACCGGACATATAACACAAAACATTGAGGAGAAAGCAATAGTTCCATTTGTTAAGAGCTCACCTTAAGAGCTGAAAAAGAAGAAGAAGAAACATGGAAAAGGGTCGGTCACACTTGATGAAGTGATTGTTATACCAGAATGTGACCCAAGGACCCTAGACCCTGAAGAACTCAGAAAATATGGGGAACTTTGTACAAGAAAAGAAGCTCAGGAGAAGCTGAGGAAGGAATGCAAGAGCAAGGAGATATTAGAAAATGTAAGAGATACCTTACAACAGGTTTTACCCGAGGCACAGATCGATGAAGATACACCTATCATGGACCAACTTGCTACCCTTGCACAAGAAATCAATGCCCCGAATATAGAAGCAGAGAAAATAATTGAAGAGAGGGAAGAATCCAAGATTCAACATAAACTAGCAGAGAAAATCAGCCAAGAAGTGGCAATTAATAAGGTCAAGTTATCTGAGGTAATAACCGACATACTATCCATTACTCATATAATTACTCAGATGTTGATGAAGCTTTTCACTGTGGAGACCTTCACTGCTAAGATTAGTGAGAAGATAAAATAGTTGGATACCGAAATCCATGTCAGTGCACAAGCAGCCTTAACCGAGCCAAATGCTTTTACTAAGCATATACTCAGAGTTCAAGAACTTAGGTGGTTAAGAGCAGATTTGAGGAAGCACGAAGACAAGATAAGTGACCAGGTCACCGAGCTACAAAGAGAGTTGCTTCCACATCTTAAGATTTTTGAGAAGCACATAGTCAAAGCACAAGCTTTAGTTTCCACGCCAGAGATTTACATGTTGGAAAATATCTTTGACATGCATGCACAAGTCAATCTTGAGCATATTGCTCTCACCAACTTGAAAGAGGAATAGGCAAACCTCTTAGATTCTTTGAAGAAAACCCACCAGCACATTTTTTATTCCCTGTAAGTACACAAATTTTGTATTTGGCATTATTATCAAAAAGAGAGAAAACTAATGTATATGCCAAATTGTGTAAATATGATAAGTGTACTACATACATACCGGGAGCATGCACCAAGGGGGAGAAATTTTGAGAGAAATTTTGTTAAGATAAAGTATCTATGTATATATGGAGAAGTTAGAACAATTTTGAGACATCAGGTCTATATACATTCAAGGTTTTGATACTAATGCCAAAGGGGGGGATTGTTATCTCTATTTGAGCATTAAAGTATTGTCATTAGTATCAAAGAAAATCAGTCGGTTACCTATGCTATTCATTCAGTAAAAAGGGAAGTACTACAAGCTATATATGCTAGTCGGTTAATTACACAAGCCTTCATACCAAGTTATCTCAAGGCAGTACCGAGAACTAAAAGGAAACAGTTCTAACTGAGCGCCAGAGCAATTTTACCGAGCATCAGTGTATACCGATACCGAGCGACAGTAAACACCGAGCAGACTGGACACCGAGCACCAGTGCATTCACCGAGCAGTATTGATAGTGTTTACCAAGCAATCCAAGAAATAGCATAGTAATCAGTTTTGGCACATTTATCTATGCAAACGGTTACAACAAAATCACAAAATGTTTTAGCAAGATCAAGGATCATTTATTATAGATGTAATCAATAATTGTGATGATGATCTCTATGTAATTGTTAGATCTAGGTTATTTTTGTGTAACCGTAGATCTTAGGGTTTTTTCCAAAGATGATGTAAACCTAATTAGGTTAGGCGATCATGAAAGTTTAGGCGGTCATAGCAGTATGCTATATAATTGTAATTCATGTCATTTTGACATAAGAGAGATGTGAAGGACAAGAAGTAGATCTTGAAGCAAGAAGCCAACTTCAAGACATCAGTAATCAGACAAGGTTGAGCAAAAATCAGAGATATTCAGATTAGACAGAATCAGTCAAGGCTACCGAGCATTTCAGAGGCAAGATATTCACATATCAAGGTGATATACATTCAATACTTCATAGATCTGATTCATACAAAGTTAAGTTTTCAATTTCAAATACATTCTGTTATTCTCTTATCATTGTAACAGAGTTAGTAGAATCTCTTAATAGAGTAGACCTAACAGTCTTATTGTAAATCTCCTAACCAAGTACACACTCAAGTAGTGTTGTTAAAATCTTTTAACCAAGTAGATTCTGTTGATCTTATTGTTACTCCTAACAGGGTAAGATCATCAGAAGTGATCACAACTTGTAGCCTTAACCAGCAAACTTTATTATCTGCAGTAGTGAAGAATTTGTGGGTGTCATCCCCACCGCAGTTTTTACCTTCTAACAAGGGTTTCTGCGTAACCAAAATACTTGTGTTATGTGATTGAATTATTGTTTGTTTTCATGCAATTTACATTTACAAGTTAATTGAATGAATGATGCATACAATGGATTCATTTAGATAGATGAGTTTACTACTGTTTTCTAATCAAGTTTGAAGTGAAAAGTTTTAGAGGGCACTGATTCACCCCTCCCCTCTCAATACCCTATCTCTCCATTCCAACAAACCTAGTAGACATGGTTGACATAATTATACATATAATAATTTTTGCACAATGGAATCTCATTCATCAAAGGATGAAGAAGGAAACAATTCAAATGATCAGGATATATTCTTAGCTTATCAAGGATGAAGACAATGTCATATCTGAAGAATAGAATGCTACTCTACAAGGAATAGAAGAATCTAGATCTTAG
>BSBK01008139.1:850000-880000 GCA_027943335.1 Chamaecyparis obtusa
TCTATGAAAGATATGGGATTAGAAAGCAGTTATCTATATACCAAGGACTCCTCAACAAAATCGAGTTGTTGAAAGAAAGAAAAGGAGTTTTGTCAAGATGGCAAGGACAATGTTGAAAGACGACAATCTATCAAATGTCTATTGAAGATATGTAGCACATTGTAGTTTATCTACTCAATGGAGTGCAAATCAAAGTAAATCATACAAAAAACCCTTATGACTTATGGTTCAAAAAGGTGCTCACTGACAGATATTTCAAAATCTTTGGGAGCAAGTGATACATCAAAAGAGATTAAGATAATCGAGGGAACACCTCACAGCATAATGGTAAGTTGTGAGCCTCTCATATGTGAGGTCTTGTGTTTGAGTCTATTCAAGCCCCGTGTTGATATTGGCTTCGGCCCAATACAAATCCCAAAAAAAAGATATTAAGATAATCTAGGAAAATTTGATGCGAGATAAAATAAAGGTATATTCTTAAATAATCAACAACTAGCAAGGCTTACTGGTGCTCTAATTTTAGACTAAAGAAAGTGGTAGAAAGTGAAAATGTCAAAGTCAATGAAACATTGAATCAAATTGCTTTTGAGCCATAAATTGAATTAGAATAGGTCCATGTTATACCGAAAAAATAAAGAAATGCTCTATAACATAATGATAAAGAATCAAAAAATGAAAAGAAAGAATCAAAACGAACTCCAAAAATGTCTATTAGGTATGTTCAAAGAGATCATTCAAAAAATATCATTGAAGATAAGGATAAAGGTATTCAGACAAGAAGAAGATTGGCCAAAAGAGGTTAACGGTCAAACTATAGTTTTCTTTCTGAAATAGAACCAATAAATTATGCAAAGCCAGTAAAGATGAAAGTCAGATAAAAGCTATGGAAAAATAATTGGATCAAATACAGAAAAAACCAAACATCAACACCAATACCCATATTAATGGACAAAAATGTAATTGGAACAAAGTGGTTCTTCAAAAATAAGCTAAATGAAGATGGACAAGCTACCAAAAACAAAGAAAGATTGGTTTGGAAAGGTTATACTCAAGTTGAAGAAATAAATTTTGAAGAAACTTTTGCTCTGATGGCTATAATGGAAGTTATTAAGATGTTTCTGGCTTTTTCTACATACAAAAATTTCAAGTTTATTAGATGGATGTTAAATTTGTATTTTTTAATGTGATATTAGAGGAAGAAGTCTACCTTGAACAACCAAATGATTTCAAACTCTCTAAAAATTTGAAAATGTTCTACAAACTTAAGAAAACATTATATGGTCTCAAATAAGCTCCTATAGTTTGGTACACTAAATTGGATAATTATTTACTACAAAAAAAATTCAACAGAGTTATGCAAAAGAAAGATGGTATTTTCATCTATCAAACTAAACATTTCAAAGAGATGCTAAAGAAATTTGGAATAGAAGAATCAAAACTAGTAGCAACACCAATACCTATTGTATGTAAGTTAAGCGAAGATGATGGGTCTCTGGAAGTGGACCAAAAAGTGTACATATCTATGATTGGAGGATTGTTGTATCTAATTGCTTCAAGACCTTCAAGACGAGACATTATGCATGATGTCTACCTAGCTACCACATATTAACCAAGTTCAAGGCATTTTCATGAGGTAGCAGTAAAAAAGACATTTAGATGCTTGTAAGACACTCTAGATTTTGGGCTATAATACAAAAAAGGTTGGTGGTTTTTCATTAAAAAAAATTACAAATGTTGATTGGCAAGGATGTGCAGCTGATAGAAGTGCTAGTAATGGAGCATTTTTTTTAGGAGATAGGTGGGTCTCTTGGATGAGAAAAAAATAAGATTTGGTCTCTCTATCCATTGCATTGACATCTTTCTACACCCAAATCATTTGGATTAAGGATGTGGAGGTATTCTTTGATAATGCAATTCCAATAATATGTAATAATACAAGTGCCATTATTATCTCCAAGAATCCATTGATGCATTCTAGAATAAAACACATATGTATCCAGTATCACTTCTTAAGGAAGAAAGTTGTTGAGAAGGAAATGATATTGAAATATGTGCCTACCAATGAATAGATTGTTGACATACTAAGGCTTTACGTAAGGATACTTTTGAGTATCTTAGGAAGAAATTGAGGGTCATTGCCCCTCCTTTTTCAGACTAGATGCATAAGAGGTATGTGTCTTTCTAGGGAGAGAACAATTACTCATCATTTATCTTCTTGATTGATGTTATCGTTTCTCTCAAGAGGAGCACTATAGGAGAAAGGTTTTAGGATAGATTGCAGAGAAGTCGTTCCCTTGAATACGAGAAGAAATAATGGTTATTATTTGTAGAATAAAAAAGGGATATGTTTTCTCCCCTTTTTCCTTGATGTCAAAGGGGGAGAAAGAAATTGAGAAATATATATAAATTTCAAAGGTCGTCAATGTTTCCATCAATGAAAAAGGGGAAGATTGTTAACATTATGATTTGTGTTGTCATTGATGTCAACCACCTCTAGTGTGGCATTAACATGAAAGGATAAATATTTGTTGAAGATTGAGGAACACACTAAGAGGATAGATGTTTGTTGAAGATTCAGGAAGGCATTGAGGCTTTGAAATTTATTGAGGAAGAATATTTGAATAAAGATTGAGGAAGTTTGTGACTTAGCTAAAAGACTAGAATATAGAGGAAAGAGTATTTGAAGATCTTATTGAAGAATGACTTGAGATGATGGATACTTGCAACTCTTGACTTAATGAATAGCTACTATAAATATTGCACTATCATGTGTACAAGTCCCCAAATTGATTATTTGAAAAATGATATGATGTGTTGTTTGGCTGACAATAAGGTTGACTCTAATGATAGTTTGAATAAGCTTGAAAAATGACTTGCATTGCTCCACAAAATAATTTAAAAGTATGGAGTTTGGTAGACTTGGTCAGCTGGTTTATGTGGTGTTTGAGTTCAAATATCTCTTGATGGTTTATTCCACAATTGTAG
Source organism: Chamaecyparis obtusa (assembly GCA_027943335.1). NCBI lineage: Eukaryota > Viridiplantae > Streptophyta > Pinopsida > Cupressales > Cupressaceae > Chamaecyparis > Chamaecyparis obtusa. Next base: position 852,986 of record BSBK01008139.1, read on the forward strand.
ATTTGTTGTTACATGTGTTATTCTATTATATGTGCTACTATTTAGCTAACTCGGCCTTTTGCATTGACTTGATTCAAGTAGTTTGGATTTGGATATAGGTTAGGAGAAGATCTAAGAGACTTGGGATCCTTTTGCAAAGGTGTGTCATGCTTTGGATTGTGCTACATGTATTGCAGAATGTTTTGGGTTGACCAGTAACCTATTTATAATGTATTTTCACGCATTAATTTTGGGTCCAACTTTGCAAGGAGTTGTGATGCTCATGGATTAATTGTATTATTTGAAAAAAAAAACTTTTAGAATGTAATTAGATCCTCTTTACTTGCTAGAATGGATTGCATTGAGTATTTTTATTCAAGGTGGCCAACCTTGTATTAATAATAAATATCTTCTTTTGGTCATAATTGTTGATGTTTCTGATGGACAAATCTCTAAATATTTTCATGGAAAGGATTGAGACCGATATGAGTGCAAGCAAAAAATATTGCAAAGTTTGTATGATTCAAGTGTGAAGGCAAGTTTGTGCAAACAAGGCAGAATTGAGAATTTGATTGAAGAATTGAACTAGAAGATCATTATGGTTGATCAAGAAATTCATCTTTATCCTTGTTGAATTAGTGAGTTTCTATTTATGTTCATTGAGGATTAGTGTAATCCTTGGGGTGTACCTACAGTAGTAGGGATAGTGAGTTCCTTGGCTTCTGGTCTAAAACATTGTAATTAAATATTGGACATAATGAGTACACTGCTCACCATAGATTTTATCATATTGGGTTTTCCACGTAAGTCGGGTGTTCATATGTGCTCATGTGTATATAGAAACATTACTTTATCTTGATTGTTGGTTGAATTAATTCAGATCCGAAATAGATTTATTAAAGTATTAATTGTGTTAAGTCACCCTCCCCCCTCTCAGCACCTAGTAGTGTTCAACAACTTTCATTCCAAACCATGAGTGCTAGGAGCTTGGGGACTTCTTTCCTAGTGTGCTTGACCACAAAATAATGCTTAGGATAAGGGATAGTGAGATTCCTATCCACATTCTACAATACTCGGCCAGGGTCCTCCAAAAAAGAGTTGTTGAATACCCTTCTACATAGCTCCTCGACAACCACCTTCTGCTCTCCAATTGTCAAGATGGTTACAAAGAATACAATCAAAATGTATGTATTGTTCATGTATCTATGGTTGCCAATGAGGAATCCCTCGCCCAAAATTCACTTGACTGCATAAATGAACATATTGTGGGAGTAATTCAACACCTCATTGAGGAGTTTGTTAATCAATAGTCTAAGGAAAGACTTTTTCCTGTAGTCTACAATAAGCCTAATGGGTGAATCCATAAGAGAACAGATTGAGAAACTAAGAAGAATGAATGGACAAAGAAAACCCAAAGCATAGAATGCATCAACATTATATTGGAAAGTTTTATTGATAGAAAAAATCGCATGCTCGTCCTATGATCTTGAGAAGGCACACCATAAATGTCTCGTAATGGAAAAGTGTGTTATGGGATAGGATGTCCTTTCAGCTAGTCAAAATGACCAATATATGAATGATTCCCCACTCTATCGATCAGATTTTCCTTGATCCTATGTTAACCGTGTTGGCAACCCTACCGCCAAAGATTTAATTTGATGTTTAATTTCATCATTGGAACTAGAGTTGCGAAGTGAAATGATGAGTCGATGACATATTAGTCTATGTTTAATTTCACATGGATTAGTATCTTGACATGTCAACAACCACTAGCCAACAAACCCAAAAGCATTAACACCTTTCCCCTCCACATCTACTCTGAGGCCAAATCGGAATATATTTTATCTTGGGCCAATGGAGCCAAATTTGATCCCATCCACAACCCTGTTAGCCAATTCATTAGCCTCTTTGTTAGCTTCCCTAAGATATAATTTATAGTGAAGGCCTCAAAGTATTTTATCAATTTCAAACCTCTTTCTAACAATGCCTTCAATTTTCAGTTGGGTGTTGCCCCTAATTTTATTGCATTGACAACTAGTGCAAAGTCTCCCTCTATTTCAACTTTATCGATCTCAAGATCCCTACACATGATCCCATGAACAAGAGTATTAAATTTTGCATCATTATTAGTGTCTTCATCTAAAGGGATGGAAAACCTTCCAACTAAATCTCCATTCCACATTTTGATTATGCATCTCGCCCATGAAAAGCCTGGATTTCCCCTTGAGGTGCCATCAAAGTTTAATTTAAACTATCCTATAGTTGGCGGTTGCCACTATGACTACTTTCACTCAAAAGAAGAGTCACATTCCTTATTCCCAATATGTGGTGGTGTTTTGATCCCATGCCAACTGAATCTCATTTTACCATCCCAGTTTGTAAATATGTCAATTTTCCTACTACTAGAAAACACTATTGTTCATGACCTCTTTAAGAGAAGCCTCCACTTTGTTTTTGAAAGAATCAATGAACATCTCCTTATTGTGAAAAAGTTGTCTATTGTGTTCCTTCTGAATCTCTCAAATTAGAAAAGAGGAACAAATAACCTACAATTGGCAAGCACTAAAAAAATAGTCATCATATCATTTGGTGAAGTTGTTATACATCCTAGTTCTAGTCACATCCATCTCCAGCATTCATATGAAAAGGGACATCCAAAAAGGAGGTGATCAATGAATTGTTCATGCTTTTTACAAAGTACACACCAAGAGGGGACCTCAAACCCCATTTTCCTAAACCTTTTTGGCCTTAATATTTTCTTTTGGATATCAATCCAAGAAAACACCCTTGCTTTGGGCCAACATTGCTTGTTCTAGCACAGTTAAGTTTGAATGTTTGGCTTTGCCATGTCCTTCAACCCAATAGTAAATTTATACCCATCTTGTGCATTGTAGAGACTAATCTTTGAGTCTTCCCAAATCAACTTGTCCACATCCCTTTTGAAAGCAACCTTCCTTTACTTAGTAGTCTATGTCAATAAGGAAAGCTTCTCTCAATGAAGTAGGAGATTAGATATACTTTTTCATTTCCAACCCAGAGAAGGATCCTCATGAAAGAAGGCAACATAATTGTTGACTCTATTCCTCTAATGTTGTTTGAGATAGGCTTTGGCTTGCTCAATTGAGATCTTGTTGTTTAATAAGCTTGAATAACCTTTGACCCAAGAATCTTCCCAAAACAAAGTAAATTTTTCATCATGGACATCCCAAGAAACATGGTCAGCAATGACAAATTTACATTTCATCATAAAATTCCACACTCTCAAACCCTTGGGTGGGTTATCGACCTTGACTATTTCTGTAGGACCATTTGTATTAAGATATTTGGTTTGTAAGATTCCGGCCCATTTTAGCTCTGGCTCCTTCAGCATTTTCCAACCTAGTTTTGCCCCAAGTGCAATGTTTTTCCCATTCTAGTCTCTTAGGCCAACCCCACCATAGTCTTTAGGTTTACAAATATTTTATTATGCAATGAGGGCTACTTTGTCCTTTTCAACCAACCCTTGAAAAAACATTCTCATATTTTGGATTAAGGTTGTATTAGCTCCAGATGTGAAAGCAAGGTATGACAAAAGATAAATGGGAAAGGAAGAGATGATTGTTTTCAATATTACTATTCTACCAGCCCAAGAAAGCCATAGACCTTTCCATAAATTCATTCTCTTGTCAAATTTGTGCTTTAAAGGATCCCACAACTTGGAATTTCACAAATAGGAGCTTGGCAACTTTCCTCTTTTAATGTTCAGTGTATTCAAAATTTCCACTTCTTTTCTTGGGTGGGTTATTAGGAAAAATGACTTCTAATTTGCCATGGTTGATATCCTATCCTGAAGCCTTGACATATAGTGCTAGCACATTCAAGATTTGACAAGTTTATTTCCTCTAGGCAGCACCAAAGAGCATGGTGTCATTGGAAAACTATTGTTGGGTGATTGTGATATTTCTTGCCACTGGTATACCTTCTAATAACTCAGAATGATTGTTTTGCTTTAATGGCTCTTCCTAAAGCTTCTACCAAGAGAATGGAAAGGAAGGAAGATATTGCCCCCCCTTGTCTAAGTCCTCTTGAAGCCTCAAAAAAATCCATCTAGGGAGCCATTTACTTGAATGGAATACCTAGGACCTAAGAAGCATTCAAATATTTGATTGATCCATTGTTTGTTGAAACTAAAGGCATTCAAAACCTTCCAAATAAACACCAATCAACCTTATCAAATCCTTTATGAACACCCAATCTAATCATCATACTAGCATCTCAAGTTTTCTAAAGAGAATGACTCAATTCTTGGATGATAATGACTCCATCCAAAATTGACCTCTCGGAGACAAAGCCAGTTTGTTCTTCTGAGATGATGTTAGGGAGAAAGGGTTTGAGTATGCTAGCCAAAACTTTAGTTAGGATTTTATATATCATATTGTAGATGGAGATGGGCTTATACTCTTCCGATTTTGAGTCTCTCTTTTATTGGAATAAGGACTATGAAAGTATTATTCACCTCTATAAGCAATCTGCTCAAGTTCCTTGTTGCTTCTAAAGCATCAATTAATTCTTCACCAAAAAGACCCTAATATTTTTGAAAGAAACCCACTGGAAATCCATCCAACCTAGAGACCTTATCTGGTTCAGGAGCAGTAGAGCAATTTTAACTTTTGTATATGTAAGGCTAGCATTTAAAGCTTTGTTTTGATCTTCATTAATTATTTTTGGAATATATTACAGAAGCTCATTTTGAGCCAAGAGCTACGAATCATCCCAATTATTTAGGAGATCTCAATAAAAACTCACAAACTTGTTCCTAATTTCTCTAGGATCCTCAATTTGAGAACATTCCCTTGATCTAATTTTGACATTTTGTTGATCCCTCTCCTTTCCTTAATGATATTGTTGAAATACTTGGTGTTTACATATCCTACCTAAAGTCAATTCTCTATGGATTTCCACTTCCAGAATATTTCCTCTTTGAGCAACACATCTTCATATTCCAACATTAAATCCTTCTCTAAAAAAGTTGTCCTAAGTCACATTATTTTTAATCACTTCTTCAATAAGTTTACACAACTCTTCTTCAATTTTGTCTTTGGTTTGGAAGATATTCTTAAGATGTGTCATATCCCATTCTAGCAATCTTTTCTTTATATGCTTTAATTTTGACATGAAGCAAGAACAACTTTGAACCCTCAAATATATCTTCTTTTCACAAAGCTTCTATGAGGCTTAAGAAGTTTGCATTTTTAAACCGCATATTTTCATATTTAAATGCAGACCTTCCAAGTTTCTCATCCCTCATTATAGTGAGCTTAATGGGATAGTGATCTAATCTCAAGCAAGGGAGGATCTTGGCTTCTAGTGTGCAAGAGAAGGTTGTTAGATCCCCTCCCTCCCACCTTCATAAACAGAATCTATCCAACTTCTTAGCAATGTTGTTGAAACAAATGTGCATGTTGTTCCTTGATCAATCTCTCACAAGTTGTTTCTTATCACCTAATCTTTGGAATCTTTATGAGATTGACCTAGTCTAAATAAACCCCCTCTCTTATCTTGTTTGTGGTGAATAGCATTGAAATATCCTCCTCTAATTATGTGTAGTTGGGAATGGATATTTGAAAAGATTGTCTAGCTCTTCTCATAGCCACCTCTTGTTAAGGCATGATATAGGTCCATATACATTAACCAAAAGAAATTTTTGGTTTGAAATAAAACTGTCAATCTTGCCACCAATCCAATGTCGGCCAACACCTAGTAGTTCATAATAAACAACTAAGGTTGAATTCCTAATAATAGCCATGTTTCCTAAGGCCCCATATAATTGCACTTCTTCTACTCTCCAATTCTTAAAACTTTTTGTGAAATCTTCCATCACTCCTAAGTTGAGTTGTGTTTCCTACAACAAGGTTACTTCAGCCTTGGTCAAGCCTACCCTAAGCCTAACCAAGCATCTTTTGTTAGATGCATTTAAGCCCCTAACATTCCTCAAAAGGAGCATCACGGCTCCTTGGGAAAGGAGCTTATTTTCTTTGATTCCATTAGATATGTGACTCCAGTTGTCCCTTTGCTTCCCCATCTTTGTTTCTAAGCTCAATTAATGATTTTCGACCTATTTTTTAATTAAATTATTTCCAAAGCCTAGTTTCACCTTATTAGATGGAATTTGGTGGATGTTGAACTTCTCCTGCTCTATAAATTTAGGCCTGAGATCCGCAAACAAAATGCATTCTCTTGATTTTCTATCTTTGAATAACTCCTAAAGAAAGGCTTGTTTCTTTTCCACCATTTCCAAGGGTTTGGGCTACCTCCTCAAACATCTTAGAATTCTCTCTAGTGTACCTCCTCAAACATTTTAGAATTCTCCCAAGTGATTCCCAAAAACTCACAAATTGTCTCAATTTTTTAAAGGTCCTTTATCTTCTAGGATCTTATTAATGGAATCTCTATACATTGCTTCAAGAGTCCCCTTAATCTCTCCATATGTTGGAGAGGTTTCTATTTCCATCCCTCCCTTACCTATGTTTTCCTTCATCTAGAGAATTGTTCATTTGTTATTAACACTTCAGATGGGTGTGATCATGACACTTGTCACCTCATTTAATAGTAGTTTATTGTATCCCTGAGAAAATCTACTTCCTTCAATAAATCAAACAATTTATTCACAGCCATTCCAATTCCTTCCTTATTTGGATAGTGACTAACTTCTCTTCTCTGTCAAATACAACTAACTCCTAATTTTTATCCTCATTCTGAGTTTTTGAATTGGCATAGTGTTTTCTTTTTTGGGTATTAGTCTTCTATCTTGATTCAATCAAAATCCCTTTTCCCTTGTCTTAGATGCCTACTGAGACAATTTTGTTTGGAGAAGAATTGTCGTCCATATTGGTGTGAATGTTATAGTCGGAGCAATTTGTTTTGAATCCTAGCCCAGGTATACATCTTCCTCCTTTAGGGTTGTCATCAAATGTGGCTAATTAAATCCATTTGCCTTTCTTTGTTATGATTTTGAGGGTTGCTAATGTTTTCAAATCATGATCCACATTGACATATTTTTGGGATTGCATCATCTTTCGAAAGAAAAAATAATAATTCCACTTCTTATCTTTTCTAGGGCTTGCATTCCCCAACATTCAAAGACAAGTTTTTTAGCTTTAAATCCATCTAAGGGCTTTATGTTGGATATATTTACTCGCGTCAAAATTGGGCTCCTAGCCAATGCAGTAAAAACTGAAGCCTTCAAAAAAGAAGTGTTCCATCGAGAATCTCTCTCTTAAGAAATCTACTAACTTAATCGACAATAAAAAGAACCATGGTCTAAAAGTTTGATACTCACCCAGTCTACGAAGGAATCCATCCACCACTCCATTATATTTTCCACAAAACAATTTGCCCCACACCATTTGACAAACAATGCACAATATTGTAGTTGCTCCAAGATTGGATTGAGGATCTTGGCTTTGATGACAAATGCTTTGGTCTCATTTTGTGCCCTAGATTCTTATTTTCTTCTCATTCTTCATTATGTTGTCGATTCCTTCCAAACCTAGACAACAAATAGCCATTGTTCAAATTTTGGTCCTGCCCATTATTCTTTTGCTTCGCCCATCCCTTTTTGCCATCGTTTCTACCATTAGGGCTCTAAACAGGGAATTTTTTGTCATTTAGTTTTGGCACCAGCCTTCCCTTCTAAGTGGAATCATTTGCTCTAATGACAAATGGCGATAAATTTGGATCCAAGTTGGCCCTTGATAATTTTGGGGGTTTGTTCTGCCAATTGCTCGAAGCCTTGTTGAATCTTTATTGTTCATTCTTAGCTTGTTCTGCCATTAACGTCCATACGAAATATGAAAATTTGCAATTTTCATGGTTCAGCTCAAACTTTTTTCCTTCTTTACATATTATTATGATATTAAATATAGAGAATTTCAACTAAAAACATGAAAAAGAAAAACATAATACTTAAGATATAATAATAGTTTTATACACATCATAAACAATTAAAAAATTAATTTAAAAAAATTAAAATATTTTTACTTACAAATTAAATCAAAATACATATTTAACACTCATTAATATAATATTTTCTCTCATTCCAACTCAAAGAAAAAAAAATTAAAAATTTGAAAATGAAATTCATTTAATACTAACATCACAATGTAATCAAGAATAATAGATGACACGCCAATTTCAATGGTTAACATAAAATTTATGATTAAATATATAAGATACCATTTATAAAACACAAATAAATGGCATGTAGGATAATAAATTAGAATTCAACAAGTTGCATTTTAACAAGCTCTTAAAAAATATTATTATATAATAGTATTTTTTTAATAAAATTATATTACAATAATATAATAGTATAATATATATCAATATATTAAAATCATACTAAAATACTATATAATAAATATTAAAAAAATAAAAATTATATATTAAATAATTAATAATCATTTTAAATTTCTAACTCAATGAAATTAAGATGCAACATTCAAATAATTTAAATATCATCTTTATAAATTAAAATTAACGTTTTTTAATAAAATACAAGTTAGTGTTCAAAGATTTCTACAATCTATCAAATTCAAATATAGTTGCTGCTGGATTAAATGGTGTCAACATTTTTTGCATGGACCACATTCTTGACCCATCATCAGAATTGATTTTCATTCTGCTAATACTCCCTATCATTCTGATGATAGATCACACTAGAATGTGATACAATATGTTGATGCAAAAACTTGACAAAATCTAATCTAGAAGCAGCAACTACATTTGAAAATAAAGGTTTCAAATTTAAGTTTTTGATTATAGGTTCAATCCATCCCCTTACATGGTGACAATTTGATTGAGGGATATCTCTTCCTTTCTGTCACACTCCAAATGGTTTGCCACTAGGAAACCTGGGAAATTGGGAGTTGCGGTTTGCATTTTCCAGTTCAAATAAGCATCACAATACAGGCTTAAGTTGTAAGACATTTATAAACATATTCTTAAACTGACCATAATTAGATAATCTGAACTGTAAAGAATAGTCTTTTAAGATTTAACTCATAATTGAAACCTGTAGCAAACTTATACGATAATCACTGGAGGAAACAGCTTTCAGAATTCTTCTCCTCTTGTTTAGTTCACACCCAAATACCAAACAGCTAAGAAGTTCCTTATTGACACAACAAATTTTAGACAAGAAAGTAATTATTATTTTTGTGCTGCTAGATTATTTATCATTGATAAGAAGAGCTTTTCGAGACTGATAAAAGATGGTACACGGAAAGATAATCTGTCTCTGCTATTACAGCTTGCTAGAAATGGTGATATTTCGCAATCTAGATTTAGGGTTTGAGTCCTTTGGAACAATGACAGTCAAAAGTCCATTTTCAGCTTGGGCCTTTATATGATCCATCTTCACATTGTCAGGCAAGCTAAACTGCCTAGAGAAAATTCCTTTACCTCGTTCCATGCAGTGCCAAATGCCCTCTGGTTTATCTTCCGCTTTCTTCTTTTCTCCATTAATATGGATAATGTGACCATCTTCGACCTGAACCTTAATATCATCTTTGTTCATCCCTGCCAATTGACAAAGCATATTAGGAGTATTGGTCTCTTTTCTGTTCTTACAAATTCAAGATAGAAGATTGACATAACACTGCCACCATAAAGCATGAATCAGAGAGAAAAATGAAAACCGTAAACTACATCCCCGGATGCAGTAAATTTGTCTTGGTAGTACAAAGAAACCTAATGTTTTAATCATGCACGAAATAAGCTGCATTACCAGTAGCAAACTGTGTTACTATTGTAGCGATTTTTAAGCCAATAGGCTTACTGCCGGGGAGATGCCCGCCGGTTTATTCAGACTTTCCGGCAGTCTTACGCATGAAAAAAATTCCGGTGCAAGCAATTCCGGTAGTCTTTTTAATTTTGTGTTTCTAAAATTACGGGTAAAAAGATCTGCATATATGGTAGCATGGCGCTTTGCAGAGGGTAGGAGGCGTGTCATTTACGGGAGGATTCGTGTGGCATCGTGCATGTGAGTTTGGCGTCATTTCCCGCAGCCCTTGCCTTCGTCTCCTAGATTGCAGCTTGCCATTTTCCCCATTTTCTATTTCCAGTTTTTCAACTGTGTATCTGTTAAAGCAAATATATCTTCTTTAAGGCGTACCTGTACAGGAGATTGAGCAGTGAAGGAATGTGGTCACTAAAGACGACACCGGTTGAGAGAATAGAATCGGGTTAAGAAATCAGAGGATTATCAGGTACGTCTTCCAGATTCTCCATTGCCATTTCGCAGCTTTCAGATTTAGCATTTAGCTCTTCAATACATTGGATACATCAACAGTAAACTACTTGAATAATGTTGCATGGCAGCAAAAGTTGTATTTCGTTTTATATATTTTGTAGCTTGCAAAACTGCATTATTAGTTTATTCCATTAGAGAAATTTAATTAAAGATGGAATGTTTAGTTTTTATGTTGCAAAGATACATGCTGCAATGCACATGGTCCAGGTTTCGAGCCTCACTATTTCAGGTTTTACTGTTTTTAAAGAAGCATTTTAATAAATTCATCAGAATTATTTGAGGGTCTACAAGAATAAACTTGTTGGAAAGGCTATGAATCTTTCAAGCAAATGCAATGACACATGTAATACCGATTTGCACTAACCTTGCCAGTCCCCCCTCTGCCTGTGCGTATAGGATGGGAGCTGCAAATCAAGGCATGGGCACGCATCAAAGCATAATAGGAAGCACAAACACGACACATGAACACATAAGCACAAGCAGGCGTATAGCCAAATTTCAACAGCATTTGTCAGTATTCTTTGTGCCCATGCCAGAGTTAATGCAAGTGTATGGTCTTCGAAACAGGGTTTACAGAAAACAGATTTGGAAAATGGCTTTGGGAGCTTTCATGCAAATGTATTGGTAGGTGCAAAGCCAAATTCACAACCTCTACTAGCGTTCTTCGATAACCAATAGATTGTTAATAAAGAATTTTTTTCTTATATTATTAATAGTTGTTTGAACTATTACAGCATACCTAAAGTTTTCATGCGAGGTAGTACCTAAATTTACTCCTTTCTCTCTCAATGTGAAACCCAGATTCCCAACATATTAGTAATCAATTTTGAATTTTCATAGGGTTGGCCACACCAGACTCAAATTCTGGTAGAAGGGTTTCAACTCAGTTGTTTGTTTATTTCATTTTTTCCATTCCATATTGCTTATTTGAAACAATGTATTTAAATCTTGAAATTCCATTGGATTTAAGAGGACATTTTCTCAACAGAAAGAACATATCAATTCGTTAACAGATGAAACATACAAATAAATCATAATAGAATACAAGTGCACAAATAAGATCATTCAGTGAGCATTTGAACACATGCTCCAAAAATTATAAGATGGGATGTTACTTGTTAGATACATGCATCTTATTATTGGATTCATATTCCTCTCAAAAATTAAATAATGGAAGATGCATTTCGCTAAGGATTTCTTTTGAATTCGTTTTCTTTTGTGGAGGACATGCAGACAAAAAATTTGTTAGAAAAGCTTAGAAACTTTCAAGAAAAAGCAATTGGCATCTTATTTATAATAAATATATATAAATATATAACAAAGCTGGGTAACGAGTTCACAAGGGTCAACATTTTGGGGTTTGAATACCAGGAGAAATTCTAAATTTAAATGCTCAATTAACAGAGTCTAATTATCTCGCGCTTCCCTTTCGAGCCAAGAACTAGATCGAAGCTGATTGTTTTTGAATCTCTGTCTCGACTGCTAAATGTGCTCTACAATTTTATTATGGTTGGCTTTTTGCGCTTGAAATCTAAAAGCGACTGACGTTTCTGTGTAAAGATTTGAAACAAAATTTAACGAAAGATGAATGAAGCTAATGAAGGGAATAAATAATGTATATACATGTTCAACTGTAGGAGGTATTTGTAGTTGTACATGATCGCAGAGCCGGAGCTGAGACGTGAGCGAGAAATGCAGTGGAGTGTTGAGCTTCATTGAGTAAAGCATCTTGTTTGAGATATTGGGTTTGATTGAAACCTTACATAAATGCTATTACAAATAGAAAAAACTAAAACCATCTTTTCATAAGAGATGATTTCTTCCAGAATTAAGAATTTTAATTTTATTTTCAGACCAGTACCATAATAGATGCCATAGTCATTGGCGTAAAATTATCCCTCGAGTAATAGGTTTATAAAACTAATCATTACTTTTGAACTATCAACTGAATTGTAGAAGTATGTTCACTTTTCAATGGAACAAAAATTTGATATAACTGTATAGAGGCTTTTACATATTTATTTAGCTTTGAACATTATGATTAAAAAAGCAAACGGCATCAGGAAATTATCAGCTTAATAATATAAGAGTTACATGTTGTTTAAACAATAATAACTATACTCGTGTAATTGGCGCTTTGGGATATATTAAAATCATTCATACGCAATCAAAACTATAGTTATGATGCACCGATTCATCAGTTTTAATTAAAAATTATCCTCACAGTAAATGATTAATTCTCATTGCTTAGACGTTTTTATCAGCTTAACCTTTCAAAAAAAACCCATCGAACGCCCCGATCAGGCAGCCAGATGTTTTGGCCATGTTTTCCCACTTTTACAAAAATCACCATGTTTTTTTAGGTGCACGCCAGCTGAAGAAGTGGAATATACAAGCAGACCTAACTGCGAAAGGCGTTTGGATAGTTGTTTTGCATGTAATCGATATGTGGACGGAAATAATATACAGAGCTGTCCATTTCAATGCGGAAAAATGTGCAGTGTAGCATGGAAAGTCCACGTAAAATAGGGAAATAACAGCAAAATTCATTCATGCCAATTGCAATGTTGTAACTCTTTCATAGGAATGCAGTAATAATCCTCTATGCGCTGTTCTCTTTCTACCCTGCATATTACAAGAAGGCGGAAAGTTCTAAGGAAGGGGATGGTTATGTGGCATCAACGAGACATCTGTAGCAGGTGAATGGAGGTGTACATTGATATATTCTAGAAGAATCTTTATAGGGATAGGGATTGAAATTCTATTTTGATTAGCTTTTCCTTTTCAGTGATTGTTTTGTTTCAGTGTGGCCATACATTTGAATTTGTCAGTTTCCTTCCGTACTGCTAATTTGGCAAGGTTTGCAGGCAGATGAAGTTTGAGAAATAAGCTTCCCGTTCTTTCCAAGCAGAGATTCATGCTTCTTCTGCTACTATTGATATTGGAGTATATATTTGAAAGAAGTGTAATTCTCTGTGAGGAAGCAATAACAATTCAACCATTTTGAGGTCCGATATGCAATTTTGGTCTTTGCCCTTAATTGTCTTTGAAGATTTTTGTTATCGCATTTGATGTGATAGAATTTAACTGTTTTGTATTTCATTAGATTTTGTTCTTTTCCCTTAATTATTTCATGAGAGATCTCTATGAAATAGCCACTCTGCCATAGTTCATGGTTTCAAGGTTAGTTTGGTAGGTTATTTAGACAAATGGTTTATAAATGCCACATAATAACATTTCAGTGTATTCCTTAATGTCATTTACAATGTAATTCTCTATTGTTATTCCTGTTTTTGATCCTGAAGCAGACATACATTATTACTTTAAAGGAAAAAATCAAAATCTATGCAGATTGCAGTCCATGTGAAGTATTGTAGTTGAATGAGGTTTGTGGTCCCAAGACAGTTAATACATCTATTATACATTGTAGCCTTAGTTGTTGTGTGATATAAGTAGATATAAAGGAGAATTCCCATATGATTTTAATGCGAGATCCATGAAATCTTTTTTGTCACTCACAGACTTGAAGAATCAGTATGTATTGACATGTTTTGTGAAGCTTTAGAACTAGATCTGACTACAATATAAGAAGATTTAAACGCTTTTAGGGTTTGTCAGTTGCATCAGTGAATTGTTATTATTGAGGAACGAAAACAAACATCTATTGATAATCTCAAACCCTTTGTCAATGATTGTGACTACTATACCCTTTGTGAGCCAAACAATGACTTAGTGCATATGGATAAAAGGGACATATAAAAAAATGAGGTTGCCTCTTGTATCAATGAAGATGAAGTTTTTAATAAGCCCACCAAAATGGTGTGTGCAGATCAGAATTGCAATGTTCATGATCAAATTACAAGGTATGATGATGCAATAGATGCATAGGAAATGGTTCCTTGTAATAGTTATATTAATGAAGAGTCAAGCAATTGTACAAACATTCAATTTCTTTTGATGTAGATCATAATATTGATGATTGGATTAATATGAATGTCACAACCACAAGCATACAAATTAGTGAAGATGTTATTGATTTACCTATTCTTCAGTCTGGTAAGCTTTAAATTTGATTTACCTATTCTTTCAATCAGGTAAGTCAAGATATTTTATGAGGGCTTCAAATTTGATGTGAAAATAGTTCAGTCAGGTAGTCTTTAAAGAATATGACATTAGAGACCAATCCACTTAGGGATATTGCATCGATGATATTAGCAATAGATATTCAAACATAAGATGCTTGACTTTTTTATTGTGTTTCATATGTAGTAGATCAAATTAATCATAGTTTGAAAGTGATAAATAACTCTAACGATATTTACTTTAAACACTATTATAACCAAACTTTCTACATCAGCAATACAACAACATCATTTAATATATCTAATACTATCGGCGTAACCCTTGCGCCCTTCAAAGGTGCAAGTGCTAATCTTAAACCTTTACATGTAGAGGTAACAGTAGCAAGTGGGAAAAAATAACTTGGGTTTTCGCTGCACTAAATGACAGCAATACGGCAGAAAAGAACAGTTCATATTACAATGCCACTTAAAAGTGGCACCCTCTCAATATTCAACATCAGGTCATAAGATAACTAACAAATGACCATGTGTTAGTATGGAAAGAAGCTGTTTAGGGTTTAGGGCTCAACAAAAATGTTGTTGCTGATTCAATAAGACAAACAATCTTATTACATATTTCAAAAAGTAGATGTTCAGTTGTTTTTTTTCATCATATTACTTGTCGGGAAGTAGATATGCTACAGCTTTACTGTGACGTTATGTTACAATTTATTTCTTTATGTTCTCAGCTAAAAAAGAAAACCACCTAAGCAAGCTTTGGGAAGAGATTAAATATCAGTTTGTTCAAATGAGTGCTAAAAAAGTCCAATGTTCTAGACAGCTCCACAAACTCTTCGAATTCGAAATGTAATTCATGTTCAGCTGATGTATCTTGTAGTATACACTAGGTTCAGACTCTTGCCTAGTGTATATCCTGTTCTTCTTCACTGGATAGCTGTTTATTATGCTTTGTTCAATTAAAAACAAAAAACAAATGATGATAAAACTCTAATATAACCTCAACTTTAATAATACTAGAATAACCCTTTGCTTCTGATGCTACAGTGTACCAAATATTATACATGATCCATGTTAGTCGGTTCATAATCCAATAACATTATGAAAATAATAGCATGAATATGGGCTAGGCATATAACATATTGGAGAGCCCATTTGTTTCTAATACAGATGGAAATTTGTATACACATGCATTAAACTAATTATGCAGAAATAGAGCCATAGCCACCCATGAGAACACTATTTATATTTCAAGTTTCAACACAATACTTGGTACTTAAGTCTGCTTCACATCCATCTACAAGGTCACTGGTTCATTTTTTCTCTCATACCAAAAATCCAGTCCAGTACACAATGCAACATTTAGGGAACCCAAAGCTGGAATATATCATGTCACCTAGATACATAATTTCAAAGATCCAAGAAATCATGTGTCTAACATTCAATATTCTCAAAATAAATCGGACATGTAGTCCACTAAATCCAAAGGCTCAGAAAGGATATTTGGAACAAAATTAAGATAATGACCTCCTAAAACCAACAGACAAGCTTGGGAATTCTCGAACATCTTTCCCATGCAGACTGATCCTAAATCAAATGAAGTAAGATGAGAAGGAAAACTGATAAGGGTACCACTAATAGTCTAATAGCAATATTAAACCGCCTAATAATTCAATGTCTGTGGAAAGATGCAAATTCCCTATGTTGCACCAAGAATTAAGCAACAATATCAGAACAAGCAAGATGAGAAAGGAAACTAAGAAACCTGCCACTAATAGCGTCAATAAAAGACTCGTATGATTTCCCCTATGTGTAAAATTGGAAATTTCCTAAACCAAACAAATAAAAAATCACTTCTGAGCCTTGGCAACATGAGCATCAATAGCAGGAATAGAGGAACAGTAGGATCAAAAAGCAGAAGAAATTTTTCAATAGACTTCGTGAAACTGCAAGGACAGAAACTGATATAAGAAAATCCTAGATGTGGAGTTGGAAACATGGGGAACAAACACTGGAAAAGTTAACTGACAGAAGCATTACAAACTTACATAAAACATTTCGAAGAGTTTCTGACCATTCTCTAGGAAATTCTAAAGGTTCCTGGAACATGTATTTGTTTCAGAAACTTTGAAATGTCTTTCTGACCTTCCAGAAATGGCTCCTTGGTGCCATAGGAAATCCCAGTAGTTAAAAAGAAGAATGGCCGAAGGTTAGAAGTAACAAGAAGCCTCCAAAGTAATAGAAAAATGATTTAAAAAGGCTACATATGGAGTCAAATGGGTGTTTGAGTGCAAAAGTGTAACTGTCTGCTTTATCATATAGTAGCCAAAAAAATGCTTAGAAAGATAAATCCATATAAACACAACACAGTAAAAACATTCCCCATGACAACGTTAAATATAGGGAACCATAAGATATAATCCATTCTAGAACCACTTCGACTTCTCACCCCAAGAAATAATATAACATTCCAATCATACAAAATGAACCTGTGTTGCACTTGACTAAATTAGTGATTGTTCATATTTGAAAGTCTTTAGGTTATGTTGAACCAAAAAAGGAAATCATGTACTCAGAAATTTTGGGAATGAAGTCTGATGGCTACATAGACAATACCTGGGACAAGTAGGTCACAAAAGTTGGAAACAGGAAAGCGTGTGGCCAGGGCACATATTATGTTTTCTGGCTTGGCTTAAGGAAATGGTGTCACGCTGGTAAATTTTCAAATTACAAGGTGAATTAGCTATCATGCACCAAACAAAGAAATGGGTACTCAAAAACCTTGGCACCAGAAGCAAGATTTGGAACAGCTAGGTCAATAAGCTTGGGGCAAACTTCTTAAGAAAATGGTGTAGTATTGGTAGTTAGCGCTAACAGAAACCAAAGAAACTTCTAGAAACTCTTGGAAATAGCATTTGAAAGCTTCGACTAACTCTTAGAGAGCATGATTGGCCTGTGTCAAATGGTGTGTGAAGCGATAAAAGAAAACCCCTAGCTTCCTCTGGCCGCTTTCTCCTTCCTGTGTTGACATTCTCATAGCCCTTCATACCTCAGGGATGTATTCCATTGCATTCAAGATGAAACCAGATTGTCTCTCCTGAATCAAGTTGTTTCAGATGTTGAAGCCTCCAAAGAACTTGAAAAGGAGCAGACCTCCAAATTATTCAGAAATGGTAGGAGGTTCCTACGATAGAAATTCCCTTGAACCACTTGTCAATCTGCCTATAAACCTCTTTGAACTAGCTCTGGGTGGACATTCATTGGTGCATGGCCGTCTCCAAAGTATCTGGAGTGGTGGACTGATAAAGGATGGCAGCCAAGGAATTCTAGCTCAATTGAGATTGCTATATGTGTTAGAAGGTTCTTT
The DNA here is from genome assembly GCA_027943335.1 of Chamaecyparis obtusa. Taxonomy (NCBI): domain Eukaryota; kingdom Viridiplantae; phylum Streptophyta; class Pinopsida; order Cupressales; family Cupressaceae; genus Chamaecyparis; species Chamaecyparis obtusa. The sequence continues at coordinate 870,702 of BSBK01008139.1, forward strand.
GAGGCAACCTTCATTAACAAAGGGGACAAAGATCTTAATTTCAGAAGTGCGCTCTGGTTCTTCGCACAATATTATCTTGCCTCAATAGTTGGGATCTTAACTGCAACACTCTTGAAGAGACCCCATCTAAAGTTCCAGTGTAGGACAGCCTCCCCTTCATCTTACTTACATGTCTAACATGAAGAAGCCCTCCAAGCCATTGGTAACAAGATTGGGATCTTCAAAACATGGGCAGGACCTCTATAGAGAAACTATTCTATTACTGGATTTTGGCAATTAGACCTAGTTAAAGGTCTCCGTGAAGCCATAAAAACTTAGACTAGATGATGTGGTCCTCACTCAAAAACAAGACTGAGAAAATCCCATTTGAGTGCTATACATGTCATGAACATGGTCATTTCCGTGAGGCAAAGTTGCATGAAAATGGATACAGGTACACTATCGGATACGGAGACCTCCATTTTTTAGACCCTCAATATCGACACAGCTGGACACAACATTAATAAAAAACACATACACAGTATATTTAACACAATTTTCCAAGTTATTAGAGGAGATTTTCACTCCTTCAAAAGCAATATAGACACATAAATGATAAATGCTTCATTAATAATTATAAGTTAATTTAACACTTTACAATACGCAATATAGTAGAGTTGCATTGGAAGATAACCCAAAAAAATAGGACATTGAAATAGAAAAACATTTCATGCATCTTTCTCAATTGGTGTAGGTCTTTTTTATACCAGAAAAATATATTTAAATTGCATGAATGAAGTTTTTTCAAATTAAATTTGGAAAGATTTATGTCAAACTTAAAAAAAAATCAAATCACATAGTATTCAGCACTGTTGGAAAATCAAAAAAATTTGGGCATGCATGGGTACAGTATCCAACGTGTATTCTGGCTATATTGGATGGAGATACGTGCACCCGAGGAGGGACAGAGAAGTATCCAGCTACTGTACCATGGGGATTACCCTAAAAGGTCAAAGCTATCAAAGATAATAGGATCACAGAATGAAGGGTCTAAGAAGTTAAACACAAAAAATGCCAAAGCAAGTTGCACAATCAAGACCTTTTAATAAAGATCCTTCATCTTCCAACTTTCAGAACTTAAAGCAAGAAGACAGCATCAAAGAAGAAGAAACAACACTAGTAGCAAAACAGGAAGCACCATAGAAACAAATCACAGAGACAATGATCCTCCCCATCCCCAACCAACCTAAAGTAAGAAGCATTCAATTCCAGGAAGAGGAAAAGGAAATTGAAAAGGATGAGCTTCCAATATCCCTTTCTCCCAGCCAAAAAGCCCAACTCTGAAAGCTGGTACAAAGAAAAATATGTAGGTCAAATCCATGGAGACAGCTGAATATATTGCAGCTAGCAATTTTCAGCATCTAGGTAGCAAGTAACAATTGATTAAGCCGTAAAAAAAGAAACCATAAGAGGTAAGCAATGAAAGCCCTCTCGTGGAATATTAGAAGTCTTGGTGACAGTAAGTAATGCCTTCGAGTTTAATAGATCCCTTGATAAGTGAGAATCCCAATATACTGTTAGTTTAACAAACAAAGGATGGTGTCACATTTGCTAAGCCTATTATTAATAAAATTTGGGCAAGCAGTGAGTGTTTGATGCCTTCTTTAGTTGGAGCACCTGATGGTATCTTAAATAGATGGTTATTGATTTTCTGATTCTCCTCTAAGAGTCTTTTTGCCATGATAATTGGATCAAAGTTTCTTTGTGGAACTTGTCTCTGACTCTTCTAGTGACCATCACTAATGTTTACAAGAGAACTTGCTAGACTTATATAAAAGAAAATGTGTGTCTTGCCAAACCTAAAATCTAGATTCATAAGGGGTCTCAATTTGGTCCTCTGCTAGAATGAGGAAAGAGGTGGCCTCCTTGTGAGAAACAGAGAAAGTGAAGATGTGGAAGAGATTGAGTGTCTTTGATATAGAGGACCTCAAACATAGTGAAAGTAAATTCAACATCGTTTATATAGTGTTTTTCAATGCGACACACATTTGAATAAATACGTAATTTTATTTTTCTTTGAAGAAAAAGCTTCTTGACCTATTACCAGACTATATGTATTTGCAATTTACAATGCTTGCAATTATTTTTAGGGTGATTCATGTGCATGTTAAATAAAAATATAGCCCTGTACATTTTTAATATTTGCCTAGAATTAAAAACTAAAATGCTCTTTCAACACTATACAAAGAATTTTTATTTTTTGATTGAAAATCAATTCTACTACTGCATGCTCGTGTTCTTCAATTAAAATCAAACACTCAGACAATTCAACTTTCAATAACACAGTTTAAACATAAACACATAAATAATTTGGTGAATTAACTGAAATAATCAAATACAACATTGAAAATATTTGAAAAACGAAATCAGCAGAATCACAGAAAATATGAAAAATAAATTACCTGGAGCATTGACTTTGAAGATATGGGCACTGGGAGTTTCCAACCAATCTACCTGCCCGGCGGCCGATTCATCAATGGCAAGTCTGAAAGGCAAGATGTGCGAAAAGGGATCTTTCACAAATGAGCGAGCCATTTATCTGGAAGAAAAATCCAAGTAAACATTAGTGCCTAAAATTTTATTAAAAGAAAATCAAATGAACATGCAGAAACATAACTGGAGTGAAAACAAACCAGATTGCAGATAAGTTTATACCTATTAATACGATTGAGCACGCCAAACGCGAGAAATTTTGGAGATTGTGAATTCAATTGTTTGTATGAAATGAATGTCGTTGTTGTACATTATTTATATCGTGCAAAAACGAGTCCAAACCGACGAGCAGCTTCTACACAATAGGAATTATCATCTAGAGTTCTACTAGCCTCTTCTTCTGGACTTTTGAGCGCGATTATGACAATTTAATATTTAGCTTTATAGCAAGAGAAACTGTTAGTAAAGTTCCAACAGCGGTTGGTGTGTGTGTGTTGGAGTTTTATGACTGAATAAACAAGATAGCCATTGGGTAGGGTTCCATTGTATGCTAATTTTGGTTAATTTACATGATTCTCTTTTGAAGGATTGGAATGACAAATTTTCATGGTTGAAGTTGAACATGAAGTGGGGGAAGAGTTTCAATTATTATTTGTGCTTTAATGGTTATTTATTAGATTTTCTTGATTAAAAGTTTATTAAAAAATTATCTAGTGGTTATTAGTTATATATTGTCATTCTTATTAGATAGAGAAAAAAAGATAGTAATTAGATTTGTGCAACTTTCTTGGTGCTAATAGTGCATGATTTTACTAGGGCGTTTGTGCTAAATATTGGATCAATTGTACAAATTTTGTGGTGCTCAAAGCAAAGGGTTAACATGGCAATAGAGGATATGTATTGGACATCAACTCAAAATGACCACTTTTAGACTCATGCATACATAACGAATCACATCGTGTTCAACTTAACTACTTAAAACCAAAGCGATGGCTATATATGAAGAAAAGCAGAAAAAAAAAGTGTCAAAATTTGAGGTATTATTTAGGAGTTTAAGGTGCATGAAGTTAGTTATAATGTCTATTGGTACCCCTCCTATGTGGATTAGATTATAATATGGAAGTAGCTATTAGAATAATTGATCTTTATCATTTGAATAAAGAACATTATTGATTTTTAAATTGGAGGACCAATTAAATATCTACCCAACTCCTATGTTACCTCTCTCATTTTGGCAACTCATCCTTATCTATCCAATCATATATGGACGCAACAATTAAGAATTCAAGGAGTTGTCAAGCATTCAACAAATTCATCATGGTGGAAAACATAGCAATCATTTATGAAAACATGTATTTTGCGATGTCCTTTTAGGTATTTCTAGAGTCATGTTATTACATCAACACTTGATTTTATTTCAAGAAGCACTTGAGTCGTCAAGGTATAAAACACTTATCAAACCTTTGCTACTAATATCAAGCTTCATTTCCTTTCATGCAATTTCAATTTTATTTCAAGGTTAACTCTTACATAGGGGTTTGATTTAGGCAAACCTCTTTCTCCCAACATTCTTCCTATTTTTTGTGTGCATGTAATAGGTGAAAAAGTTTTAGATTCATTTATAAGAAATTCTACCATTCTGCCTTAGATCCATAGCTTCTCCACCTCATTTTGGCTTATCAAGGGTTCCTTCCAACATTAGGGATGAATCCAATTGCCCCCTACTCTCTAGGTCACCCCTTATAGGCTTTTTGGGCTGAGATTTGGTGTGCAAATTAGTCTTTGTGTTGGCTTCTCAGATTTAGTTTTAAATTTTGGTTTTTCATTCTATTATTTCCTCTACATGACAAAAAACCCTTCTTACTCTTTAGCTTTCATTTCCTTACTCCTCTTACACAATTAAAAATTCATATAGTGAAGAAAACCCTTACATTCATTCAACACTTGAGTGTCTCTTGATCCTAGTGGGTTATTTTCCTTCATAATGTATTGAGAAAAATTTGGGTGTGAGATTCCTAGTTTGACTATCCATTCTATTTAGGGATGAATCAAATTGCCCCTACTCTCTAGGTCACCCCTTATAGGCTTTTTGGGCTAAGATTTGGTGTGCAGATTAGTCTTTGTGTTGGCTTCTCAGATTTGGTTTTAAATTTTGGTTTTTCAGTCTATTATTTCCTCTACATGACAGAAAACCCTTCTTACTCTTTATCTTTCATTTCCTTACTCCTCTTACACAATCAAAAATTCATATAGTGAAGAAAACCCTTACATTCATTCAACACTTGAGTGTCTCTTGATCCTAGTGGGTTATTTTCCTTCATAATGTATTGAGAAAACTTTGGGTGTGAGATTCCTAGTTTGACTATCCATTCTAATTATCTTCTCCTCCCTATTCCTACTTTTCTTGCATTACATTTATTTATTTTTTGGGTAAAAGGCCTAAGCCATATAATTATATTGACTTTTTTTAAAAAATCGGATACGACTTTTGTTCAAAATGAGCATTGGTAGGAAAGATCGGAGAAAAGAAAACCTCCAGTTTTTCCCAGGACTAAAAGTCCAAACATAATTACACAGGTAACAATAAAGAGGCATTCCCTAATTTATAGAACTTTAAGTATGAGGGCATGCCCTCATTTTACACTATTGAAAATTTACATTTAGAGGAAATCCTCAATCTTTTACAGAAAAATACATATCTTCCAATCCTTGATTGATGTCCATCTTTACTAAGTAGGTGTTGTAGTCTAAACCTGCACACACTTGTTTCTTGGCCAAGATCGATATTAGCTTACTCATGAAAACAAGGATATCACTAGATATAAATTCAGAATATGTATATTATGGGAGATTATTTGCTAATATTAAACCATTGTTCAAAAAATAGAATCTAGCTCTAAGAATATACACCAAACTTCCTCAATTCCACAATCCTCTCATAGTTGGCTATCAAGCTAAAATCAGGAAACCTTTATTGTCCTTTTTCTTTAATATATATAATTAAAATTTCCATGGTAGTCATCCTTCTAAACTTGCATCTTGAATTGTTATTGATGTATGCTTGATAATCTGATTATCTTACATACCTTGCACCTGCTATCATTCCAATTAGATACGAGAAGTAGATAATTATGTCTATAATCATAATTAATATCTAATAAAAGTTGTGATCCTTGATAGGTTCGCTTAATAATAGATAGAGGTGGTGTTTAAAAATTGAAACTATCTATAAATCTACTGAATATAGAAGGCACCCTAGCTCATAATATTATTAGAAACCCATCCTTAGAGTAGTTATGAAAATAACCCAGTATACATCTTCTATATTCATAAATTGAAGACCAATCTAAACAACTAGTTCTAGTTCTTCCATTAAACACAACTATTCAAGTCATAGTATAAACATGTCTTGATTGAACCAATATTACTTTATAATTAAACTGAAACCCCAACCACCAAACCATATCAACAAAAGCCATTAGAAACTAAGAGGAAGACAGAGAAATCACAAACTAGAGAGGATTAGACCTAGATCTCTATAGCAAATGAGATTGCTATCGGCTAAGACAGGAACAAAAGGAAAAAAACTAGGCTAAGGAATAGGAAAAGGAAACAAAAAGGGAGAGGGACCTGAGAGATGCCATAAAGACAAAAAGGATGTTGAAACAACAACATCAAGGCAACAAAGAAGATATATATATATATATATATATATATATATATATATATATATATATATATATATATATATATATATATATATATATATATATATATATATATATATATATATATATATATATATATATATATCTATATCTATATCTATATCTATATATTATTATTATTATTATTATTATTATTATTATTATATGTGTGTGTGTGTATGTGTGTATGTATATGTATACGTATATATGTATTGTTGGAAACTGCAATTGAAACAATTATTGTATTGTCATTGATGTCAAACCTTAACTAGTAAGACATGTTGCTATCAAGTATCATTACTTGAGGGAATTGGTACAAGATAAAGAAGTGAGAATGGAATATGTGAATACAAAAGAACAACTAGCAGACATATTCTCAAAAGCTTTACCTAAGGATGCTCATGAATATCTTAGAGGTAAATTAGGGGTTCTTCCCCTAACTGAGGCTGCCTAATCAACTAGGAGCACTACATCAAATGTGCTACACAGAGTATTTGACAAATTGATGTAGGAAAGGTCACACTTTAGGAGCTTCCTAGAGTTGTGAAAAGAATAGAAAAGCTGATAATTAGTCATAAGCAAGATGACAGAGGGAGAAATATTGATACTGAATTGACAAGATGACATCTACATATGAAATCTATGTAAGTTCTAGATACTACTTTGGCATTATTGTCAAAGAGGGAGAGATTCAGATGAAAACATAGATCTAAAGAACACTAAGGCATATGTTCCAAGAATCAGAGATTCTGAGATTCTGAGGGAGTAACTGTGTGAACGGTCAAGCAAGGCTAAGTTGTTGTGAATCAGAATGAAGCTAAGGATATTATAAATATTTATGATGCAATGACAAAGTTTTGGATTAGTTGGTAAATCATGTGTTATGCATGTGGTGTTGCCATCAATTCCAAAGAGGGAGATTATTGGAAACTACAATTGAAACAATTGTTGTATTGTCATTGATGTCAAACCGTAACTGGTAAGACAGTTGCTATCTAAGAAAGTACTATATCTATTGATTGGTGAAAAGGATTAGGGCAAGGGAGATAACAAGAGAACCTAGGGAAAGGTTGAGTTATTTGATACTTCAATGAGTACTTGGTTATTTGGCACATTGAAAAGATAATGTATTGTTTATCTAAGTAAGAAGAAACACTAAAGAAGTAGGCTTAACTGAGCAAAAGTGAAGAAATCTAGTTTAAGCCAAGTGATGTTAGTGTCGACCGAGCGCCAATATATGGCGAGTAAATCTAGTATTGACTGAACATCAGTTTATGTCGAGCGACAGGAAATTACCGAGCAAGACAGTGTTAGCTGAGGAAGATAGTTTGTAGAGATGACTGAGTTACGTAGTGATGACCGAGGAGATGAACACACTATTGACCGAGCGTCAGTAATTTACATTTGGAGAAAGAATTTAGATTCCCAACTAACATAGTTGAATTCTTGGGTTATGTAAATCATGTTGACTTTGTTAATTGATTGTATGGAGAATTTAATGCATGGTAAATCATTTTATTATAGATTCAATGAGAAGTTTCAAGATGTATCTAGAAGGAAGGATGAAGAACTTAAATGTTGGAAGGATTCAATGAATATGACCTAACCTAAGATCTACGAAGGAGATTAAGCGCAAAAGATGGATCTACCTAATTGAAGAGGTATATAGGAAAACCTAAGTGTGAGATTACAGAGAATGTTGAAGTTGCTGATGTTATTGGCTGATAAGTCTAAGCAGAAGGCTAAAGGTGAAGGAGTTGATCAGAGTTGTGATTTCTTGAAGAAAGTTCTGAGAAAATTAGAGATGGAGATGGAAATGGAACTCAGTTAGTAAATTAGCATATATGTGTGAATTGGATCCATTATTTGCAAAGTGAGTTGTATATTTTTCAAATCAAAAACTACTTCTACTTTCTACCACTTTGCAAATAACAGATCCAATTCGCACATATATGATGATTTACTAACTGAGTTCCATTTCCATCTCCATCTCTGATTTGCTCAGAATTCACTTCAAGAAATCACCACTCTGATCAACTCCTTCACCTCCAGCCTTCTATTTAGACTTATCAGCCAATAACATCAACAACTTCAGCATTCTCTGTAATCTCATACTTAGGTTTTCCTATATACCTCTTTAGTTAGGTAGATCCATATTTTGCCGCTTAATCTCCTTCGTAGATCTTAGGTTAGGTCAGATTCATTTAATCCTTCCAACATTTAAGTTCTTCATCCTTCCTTCTAGATACATATTGAATCTTCTCATTGAATCCATAATAAAATAATTTACCGTGCATTAAATTCTCCATACAATCAATTAATAAAGTCAACACAATTTACATAACCCAAGAATTCAACTATTTCGGTTGGGAATCTAAAGTCTTTCTCCAAATGTAAATTATTGACGCTCAGTCAATACTGTGTTCATCTCCTCGGTCATCACTGTGTAACTCAATCATCTCTAAAAACTATCTTCCTCAGCTAACACGGTCTTGCTCGATAATTTCTTATCACTCGGCATAAACTGATGTTCAATCGACACTAGATTTACTCGGCATATATTGGTGCCCAGTCGACACTAACATCACTTGGCTTAAACTAGATTTTTTCACTTTTGCTCGATTAAGCCTACTTCTTCAATCTTTCTTTTTACTTAGATAAATAATACATTATCTTATCAATGTGCCAAATAATCAAGTACTCATTGAAGTATCAAATAACTCAACCTTTCTCTAGGTTCTCTTATTATCTCCCTTGCCCTAATCCTTTTCACCAATCAATAGATATAGTACTTTCTTATATAGCAACTGATACCAATTGTTAATATTACTGAGAACAATTGATTCACCCCCCCTCTCTGTTATTCTAAATAATATTAACAATGTATATGTATATGTATATGTATATGTATATGTATATGTATATGTATATGTATATGTAGATGTATATGTATATGTATATGTATATGGATATGGATATGTATATAAATATGCATATGCATATGGATATGTATATGTATATGTATATGTATATGTATATGTATATGTATATGTATATGTATATGTATATATATATAAAAGGAGAAGAATCAAGAGGAAGGGATAGGCAGCCCCCCAACAG